>MINK01172391.1:0-32347 GCA_001735545.1 Phormia regina
TATATATATATATATATATATATATATATATATATATATATATATATATATATATAAATTTTCTTTCCTTTCTGGTTAAAGTTCATAGTATAACGATAATCACAGCAGCTCATAATTTTATATGATTTTGTTAGAATTAACTACCATATCCACTAAATGAAGACTTTTCGATGATATATATCAAAAAAATTTCATTTAGAAAATATCCAACATAAAATACATGGTGTCACCAAAACTTTTATAATAATAAAATATCTTTGCATCTACTCGCTAAGCTAAAAATATTTAAATCTTATGGTTTACACAGACTACGTGTAAACCATACTGTCATATTTTTCTTTTTTTTTTTTTTATTTATATAGAATATTTTTATTTATTCTGTTTTTCTTTGCAAGATTTAAACAAAGTATCTAGTTGTATTTTTGTTTAACCCTTTCATGGAAAAATATGTAAATCCTTAAACTAAGAAATACCATTATGCAAAATATGTACATTTTCGCACGCCATTTCAACAAAGTGGTTTTTAAGAAATTAATGTAAATGCTCATCAAAGCTAGATTAAGAGAAAAGCAGATAGACAATCTTGTTTAATTGTTTAAATTAAACTTAGTACTAACTTTGTTATTTGTCATGGGTAAACCAAAGGTTTCTTTATTTAAATAAGAATTTATATAAAAATAAAAATAAGAAATTTACACTTAATAATTGTTATGAAGATGGAAATTATAAAAGTAATAATAACTTAAATGCAAATTTATTTTAAAAAGTTAGGTTGTTGTTCGAATTCTTCACATGAAGCTAAGAATTGATACAAAGTTGTACGAAAAAAATTATAATTTAATAAAGAAAACATTCTGCACAATAGTTCATTTGTTATGTCCTATATGAAATGTTTTGGCTTAATGGTATGTTCATACCAGTATTGCCAGTTTAACTTTCTTAACGCTAATTCTAGTCTTTTTATTTTACTTTTAGCTTCAAAATTTTCGTTTTAACTTCTAGTTTTTTTCTAACCTTTTTTGAATTTTGATTCTTACCAGAGCGACAAATTTCGCCAATTAAATTCACTAATATATCTCCAAGAAATATAAAAAGTAATGGGTACTAAGAAATAAATCTGTTTTTAATAAGACAATATATTAGCTCTTTTTTCTGGCTTAATTTTTTGGCACATTTAGCCTTTTTTTAAAGTCCAATTTATATTCGTTTTTTTTTTCTCAAGACCTGGCAACACTGTTTCATACTTACCCAAATTCCAAAGATATTAAATTTCCACTGTAATTATTTATGTTAAATGCATTATAAGTATTTTATTTTCATTATTTTTTTCTTTTATTAATTTATAAATATTTGTCAGTTTACATATTCGTTATTAAACTAATATTCGCTTAAACTATTTATATTTTTGTTTTATTTTTATTTTAATCATTTTAATAATAGTCTTACAATCGGTAGTTAACAGTTGTGTTTCTGAAATTGTACCGATCGATATGAACAACATTCGCAAAGTTTGACGATCCCTTAACAATTAACTGTTAAGTTTTAACTATATTTATGTTAATTTTCAATAGTTAAAAAAACTCTATAATTAAACTTAAAATAATTAACATAAATTATAAATTTCTTGCATTTTATTAAAGCCCGATAACAAAAATTAAAATTAAATTTTATTTTTACTTTTACTTTTTAATAATTTTGATTCACTTTATTAGAATAAGTGTTGTTAAGTGTTTTTCTTTTTTCGTTTTTTTTTTTTATATTTTGAACTTAGTTCTTTATTTAAATAAGTTTAAGTAGATATAATACAATTTGTTAGAATATTGACATTATTAATGATGATTTATTCGAAATTTAATACATTTTTTTTATACATATTGGTCAATATAATTACATAATACATATTTATTTTTTCATATATAAGTTTAGGTTTTTAGATTAATTTACATTTGTAGTTGAGGTTGTTTAACACTTCAGTTTGTTATATTTTTAAGAGGCTTTTTTAACTTGTTATTTGACTAAGCTCGAATGAAAAATTTAATAATTAATAAAAGAAATTTTGTTTAGATTACAAATTAAATGCCGAACTTAAAAGTTTTTTTTATTTAGATATTTTAATTTTTATACAAAAGGATTAAAAATATCATATTGTCTTTATTTACATTTAAAATTAAACAGATTAAAATTTTAAATTAGGTTTTTTAAAATTTAGTTTTTATTTATTTTTCGTTATGTTTGATATCATCTAGATTTGCAGATGAGCTTTATGGGAAAATAAATGTTACACTAGAAACAGATCACTAAGCTGCTACAGACATTCCGTTTGCAGATGAAAGTTTATACTTTACATAAAAACTTGCATCTGCAAACGGCTCTCTGGTGCTAATTCAAGTTATTAATTAAATATAAACCAACATATCAAGGTTTTCATTACTAAAGAAAGTTTATTGATATCGTGAACCGTTTTGAAAATATAGCATTTTAAGCAAAATAGTTACGAATGTTTCCCAGTCTACCCTAGATATATGGTATCATACTTGTATTTCAATTCTTTAAGATGATGTTCAAAATTTAAGAAACGGTAAAAAAAGCTCGATAATCAATTTTAAATCCAACAGAATTTTTAACTGCACAAACTCTGGTGTTCCAAAAAAAAAAAAAAGTGATGACCATGTATTCAGCCTTGTAGAACATATAGAACCACCGTTAACGAAAAATATGGTGACATCCTGGTTTTAGACGAAATGGTCAACTTTTTTTATTTTATTATTGACAATATTCAAACATATTTCTTAAATAACTTTTGTTTATTGTTGTACCAAAAACTAGTTAAATAATATTTTCACTATTATTTCTAAAGTAATATAAAAAAAGTAATTATCAAGCTTTCATTCCTGTAAAATTATTTAAAAAGCTTAACAAAGCTCAATCAATTTGTTTTTTTTTTTTTTTTAATTTTTAAAAATAACTTAGCTCATTAATTAACTATCATTTATCCCAGGTTAATTTAGACTGAAAAATTTTAAATTCTAATTTCTTTAACATTTATTTTACTCATCGCCTACACAAAGAAAATTCTTTAGAAAAAAAAAAATTAACAATATATTAAGATTGATATGATTATGTTGGTTTATAAAAACATTTTACATTTATCAACACAGTTCATAAATATTAAATATTTTATCCCCAAAGATGATACGTTATAATTTCAATTAACTTAAGATCAGTCTAAATAAATAAAAGAGATATAAAAACAAAATGATATTCTCTTGAATAACGATATGTTTATTCTAAATATGTATGTATGTATGCGTGTATGTATGAATGTTTGTAGGTTTTAGATAATTTAATATATTCATGTCTGCATTTAGGTAAATATTTATATGTATATGTAGATATTTATAATATGTTTTAATTACAAATCTAATAGAATGTCATTGAAAATTGTAGTATTTTTGCAGGCATTTTATTTAGCATATTATTTACATAAGTAAATATAAGAAAATGTATTTTTAAGTGTGTTTATGTTTATATGTATGTATAGGTAATGACATGTAAATATTTTTAAGAAATAAAGTCATTATATTAACATTAGACTTAATTAAATCTATTGCAGACTTATGGTCATATTAAAACAAATTATACACAAACGATATTTATTTGGCCTCAATTATTTATGAGTATAAGTAAACTCTTATACATACATTTGTAAATATTTTTTTGTAAAAGTAGGAAAAACTAAAAAACAAAGTTTTCAGTTGGAAATCATTCACGGTTTACTATTATTTATAATGAAATTTTATGATGATGTCTGACTGTTTTAGAAATTAAGTCATATTTCATGTGTAAAAATCGTTCATTCTTTTAACTTCCATTTTAAATTATTTTAACAGTTTGCTGATTTCTTATTATTTCTAAGAATTTTAAGTAACAATTTCCAACTTTTCTAGATATGTTTATTTCTGAACATGGGATTTATCATAAATATATTAATATAAATTTGATTCGATGAGCATATGAATATAGATATTTATGTTTTATACAAAAAAAAATAAAAAATAAAATAAAATTAAAACAAATAATATATATATTTTTTTCGTTTTGTACGTTGAATCATAAAAGGGTCATAAATTAAAATTTGGTGATATGTTTTTATTGTCTTTTTCAACATTAAATAAAGGAAATTTGCATTTTTTGTTTTTGTTAATAATACTTCTTTGTTGTAATTCATTGTCATTTTATACTATAATTTAAATTTTAACATTTTCATTTAATTTGTTATTTTCATTTTCACTATAAACTATCTTTGTAGGTGTCCAAGTGTTTTGTATAAATATTAGTCATTCTATGGTAAGTTTTATGTCTAATTATTATACTTTTTTACATCTTTCATTATATTATTTTGTTTTTGCATTTTGTGTGCATCCATTTTAAACCTTAACCATAAACCTAATCTTAACAATATTTTGGCTTTTTACACTAAATTAAATTAAATTACAAAAACTAAATAATATATTTTACGCTCGACATCTCAAGAGTAGAAATACTAATAAATGAGCACATAAGATTAAAGCATTCGTTGGTTTTGAAGTCAGGGCTGAAAAAATTGTTAATTTATAGAAAAACAAAACAATAAACAAAAATTGTGTTATACATCGATAATAATATAAATATTATAGGATTTTGAGTATTTCTGTTTAAGTTTAAATGAAGATAAAAATATTTATCTTATGAAATTTACCTGTATCGGCCAAATGATTAGGAGGATGTTCTGTATAGAACATACTTTTCCCTATCGCCAAAGAACCTTTCCGTTCGATGGCATTGCCAGATGCACTAAAACCTGGTATGCTATTGCCAGAAATCGAAGATATCGATGAAGTTGCACTGTGTGATGAAGATAGCGAAGACGATGATGATGATGAAGAACCCGATGATGATAATGTTCCACTTCCAAGCAACTCATTTTTCATAGAATGTACATCTGTTTGTAAAGACCTACTTGAGTCATTGCGTATGGGAATAATGTTATCTGAAAAAATTATTGTTATAGAAAAGTTTAAAATGAATAAATACAGACAAAAAGTCTTTAAATATTTTCATTAATATCTTTAAAATTCAAAACCCTGAGCGGTTTATTAACGGTAGTGACTTGCAGAGAATATTGTGTGATTAAATATGATCATCAAACGATTACTCTAGATAGATTTGTTTTGGTAGAGTATCTTATAATTAAGTGTTATATTTTTAATATTCTTGTATGTTCGAGAATTTTAATTCAAGAAAAGCTAATTTTTAAAATTTTAACGCTTTAGTGCAAATTTTTTTATTTTTAAAATTCATATATGAAACAGAGAGCAAAATATTTCTTCATACACTATTCATTAATATGTCCCGATTATTCTGTTTTATTTGATACCAGTATTATGCGATTAAAATATTAGAATCGAAAAAAAATCACACGAAGAATTATCTTTATTTAATCACTTTATATATTAGTAATTAAAAAAATGCAGTTTTAGGATTTTAGTATTAAAAAAAAATTATTATTGGAATTTTATATTTTTTCTTGACCAAATTCTGATGTCCGTCCTTCCAACCGTTTATTAGTTAAAAAAAAATAACCAAAATCTTGTTAAATTGAGACTGTTGAAATTTCAAATGAATAAAGGCTGAGATATATATATAAGATAAATAGTATGTATTATCTTGTATTTCTAAGATTTATTATTAAATTTAAGGTGATATAAAAATCGAAAATTTGCTAGTGGTTAAACTACTAAAAGAGTTTGCTTCAAAAGTTAAAATGCTACTCCCCTCTTTTTTTCCTACTTACATTTAGTTTTATTTTCAAAAATTTTCCATTATACCCCACTGTCATATATTTCATAAAACAAAAAAAAAAAAAAGCCCAGGAAAATGGATTATTTTAAGACAATTAGAAAAAAATACTTGAAGAAAATTCGACAAAATTTCATCTATTTCTATTCGATAATCAACTTTACAACGGAAATTTAAATTTTGAAATTCAATTAAGAAAAATCTTCATATGTGAATATTGAAAAATTCTAAAAATTTAAGAGTATTTTATTCAAATGATCGAAACGAAGCACAAATTACTATAAATGAATTGATCATTAATATTAAAATTGTAAAATTTTAATTTTCTTATAAATTATTAAAAATTTTCCCCGTTAAAGATTCTTTTATTTTGACTTTTTTAAAACTTCCAAAAAAAATTCAAAATATGTACTCTGTTCCCCTTTCGAAACGGTTAAGATGTTCTTTTTTGGAAGTTTTTTTTATCGTTTTGATGTAAATAAAATATTTCTTTTTTTTCCACTTTTCAATACTTACTTTCTCTGGTATCGATAGTGGCATGAGTAACCTGTTTCGAAGGCGTTGAGGGCAAAGGAATTTCTGAAAAACAAATTAAGTTTTATATATTAATAACCTTAATATTGAATATAGTCTACATAAAATGTTTATACACATATGTATAGAATTGTGCTAAGTCTAAATATTTTAACATATTTTTATAATTACGCTTAATGATTTAATTTAATTTAATTATCCTTGCACTTACCATAAACACGTATTGATCCTTCAGTTTCTCCTAAAGAATTCTTCGAAATACATCTATAGTTGCCAAAGTCACCGTATTGTAAATTTCTTATAGTCAATTTCATATGAGCCCTTTAAATAATCACCATAAATATGCATTTAATAATATTATTACATATAATAATTTATCAACTATTTGTAAGAGTAAATTATAAAATACATATATTGATTTAATGAAAATCAATTAAAATTTTAAAAAAATAATTAAAACTGTCTAAAGAATTTTGCTAAATTGAAAACAAAAACTTTTTTTTTATAAAATTAAGCAAATCATAAAATATTTAAAGTAAACACATAGAACTTAAGTCAATTGCAAATGAAAGAATTCTATATTCATTTATTATGTCCTAAATATAAAAAAATTTATGTATGTAATGATAAATGTCATTTATTTTAAAATACATTTTCACTTAACAATCTTTATTGAAACGAATAAATGAATATATACATATGTATGACATACATACATACATGCATACGTATATAAGTATATGAAATAGTTATTGAAAAAGATAGATGTATAGTATATAGACAGGAGTATGTGTATGTAGTAACATATGTATATGTTTTTTTTTAACATATGTGTGAATTTATATGTTTTTTTCTTAAGTTTGTTAGTGTAGTTGTGTTTTCATAAAATTCTTGTAACATTTAACGTTTACTTCACTTAAAGGAAATAAACTTTTAAAAGTCTCATAAGACATTTTACGCTGCTACTACACTATACAAACAAATACATATATATGTGAATATAAGCGTATGTTTGTTTGTTTAAATAAATTTTTCAATACTTGCATAATAGTAGCATTGCACAGTGGGAATTTTAAGGAAATTTTTAACTCTAAAATTCTAATTTAATTTATGTTAAATAACATCAATTAAATTTAATTTTTTTTATTTTAAGTAGCTCTCAAGAGGTTAATTTTGGTTTAAAGAACTATTTTTTTTTTAAATTTCTTTATGCAGAATATTTTCTGGGTTTTACAAAAAAAAAAAAAAAAAAAGATTCTAAAGATCACAATAACAGTTAAAAAATTGATTATTTATTACCCTTTACTATGACATTGATACCACTGTTTAGAATTGTTTGTATCTTTAATGTAAATATATGTATATATGCATATTTTGTACGTATATGTATGAGAATGCACGTTAGTAAGAATATCAAATATTTTTCTTCTTGTTTTTAGTTTACTTCTCCATCTAATACCTTCTACAATATATAGTACTTCTATTACTCTTATTATGTTAGAATATGATTAGTTTGTATATGATGTCAAAGTTTTGAGTTCATATTAAAGTTTGTTATTTCTCATTTTGATAAATGTATATACAAACATACACATACATATGTATGTGAAACATACATTTATGCACAAACATAAGAATATGTATCTACATATACATACATGCGTATGTAGATTTTCACTTATATAAAATATGTTCTAGAAACAAGCAAAAAAAAAATGCTTTCATATACATTTGCACACACATACTCATACAATTGTAGTTCATATTTTCTTCATATATGCTCTAGAGACAAGTTTAGTTAACTTTTGATAAAATGACTTTTGTTTATTAGTTTAAAACACTTTGGAGAATATTAAAAGTAGAAGTTTTCAATATAAGAGGAGTGAGGTTTAATATTATTATTATTATTTTCATAAAATGGACCCCAAGAAATATATAACCTAAAACTCATATTTCATTAAATGTTTGCATAAAACAAAATAAAAAGAAAATAACTTTAAAATTAATTAAATTTAATTTAAAATTGAATTTTAGCAAAAGTTCTCTTTACCTGTAAGAGTTTTCAGTGTAATCTGTTTTATATTTTTTACTAGGCAACACCATAACTGAATTATAAACCCAATATATAATAGCTCTAAGTAAATATTAAGTAAAAAGAAATATTATATAATTAGAAAATATTTTAACAACTCATAGAAAAGTCTTTAAATTTAACTTACTTGGGATGAGCTTCTGTGTGACAATCGATAGTTACATCAGTACCAGCTGGTGCTCCAACAAGTTGATTTGGTACCCAAATCATGGGTGAAACTATATAATAAAAAACTTAATATTAGAAACGATTTTGTTTTGTTAAATTTTTAAAATAAAGTCTTAAGACACTTGTTTAGTGAATGAGAAATATTAGGTTGACACTAATTTTTTTAGAAAATTTTATTTTAAAATTAAAAATATTAGGAATAATTCAAGATATCTCCCTTCAAAATTACTTTAGATATCAAAGTTTAAATAAAATCTATCTTATATCAATACTTTTTTTAATAATTTTAACACATTTATGTTATACATATTTAAGTTGTAAAAATAAGTAATAAAAAGATAGAAACTTTCACAATTTTTCTCTACTTTTTAAAAAGACATACTTTCCCAGCAAAAACTTTGCTTGCCATGTAATGAGTTAAGAAGCAAATATAATGGATCTTCACTACATACACATTAGATAAATAACTCATTATTTTAACACGGTGATGTCATTAGAGGTTACTACTTACTATATACTATTACTGGTAGGTATTTCAGAAAGTCATTACTTAGATGTCTTCATGCTAATTACTTTGAATCTATTCAATAACTTATTAATTTCAAAGCATTGCAGAAGTTATTATTAGGCAAATGAATAGTAACTAGTTAGATTATCGGTTATAAATAAGTACTGAAGCTCATATATATATTTAAAATTTATTTATTAATATATGTTATACTAACACTGAAGACTATTAATTAAAACTGAATTGTTGAAATTAAATTTTCGTTCGACATAGAAAAACAAGTAATTAAAATATTTTCATGTATTACCGACTCTAAAAGTGTGTAATTTTTATAATTTAAGTAAAAAGATTGATAAAAAAATAATATTTTCAAAAATCTGATATGTAATTGGTTACACATCAGGTTAAAAGTAAGTGCTTACTAAATTACTTTCATGTAATGCAGAAAGTATGTTGTTATCACTGAAAAGTAAATGTATCCGCAACTACATGCCATTACTAATTTTTTTCGGGGTTTATATTTCCAACAAATATGTCTTTAAATATTGTAAACATATTTATATAAAATTTGAAAAGATGTGTATATATCTTTGGAAAATGTTAAAAAAATAACCAAAGGAATAACAGAATTAGGGATACATTTTATAAATCAATCTTTACAAAATATACATATACTTGATCGTAAGTTAAACATTTTAAAGGCCTATACAGTACTCTTTATTATTTATGAAATCTTCTTCCACAATAGTAGAGTATTAATGCATTTATACTAACAAAATATATTTTTTATTTGAAACAAAATTGCGATTGAAAATTAATATTTAAAATTTTAACATTATTTTAGTTTTAACATTAATTTAGTTCCTTTCTTCAGAAAATAAGTTTAATCGCGATTTATCATGAGAACTAGAGTCAATTCAGTTCACAGTAGTCATTCTTTTAATCAAGTCCTTAAAACAAAGTATTCAATATTTTAAAATGAGTTGTTAATTTTAAAATATCTCCTTAAGACATTTCATAGAAGCACCCTAGTAATATACCTGTAGTAAATAATATGACACCTTGAATTTTTATGAAAAATATCATTTACTCTTTACGTGCTGAGCTTTGAAAGAACTACTTTAACCATAGCTATAGAACGTGTAAAGAATTTTCAAATATGTATATATTTTGTATTTTAATAAATTAAAAGAAACAAAGGTGTTTGTTTGCTGGCTCTAAACATAAACATTTTTGAATTTTCCCCCTTATTTTCTAATTTTTTGTAAACCCCCTTTCCTAAAGAAATTTTTAGTTTTACTTATATGTGTATCCTTTTTTCGTGTGTCGAAGAAAAAACTTTAATATTTTTCTAAAACGAACGTAAACATCAATTTAATGTTTTGTTTTTACTACTGACTAAAGTGCAATTTTTCAAATGACACTTGCTACGTGACTCTTGTTCTAATACACGTCTTTTGGTAACAGTTGTTGGTGAGAATAAAAAACACACACACAGAGGAAAATATCTGCTAACAGAATCAGTAATAGACTATGCACTTTATCAAGTGGCATGAAGACCAAGACGAATAAGAAAAAAAAAAAAACAAATAAAAGTATTAATAAAACGAAGAGAAAAAAATTTAACACTTTTTTGTATGTATATGATTTAAACATTTGGTATAAATTTAAAATTTTCTTTTCTCTTTGATAAGTGTAAATATGTGTGCCTGTCTATCTATTTTTTAGTTAAGTACAGTTTGTTACTATGGTCATCTATGGACTGACCCGACCCTTGTGCCCTTAATTTAAAAACATAATGTCTATCGTGTATTATAGCTACAACAGGCTTTGTTGTTTTGGTCTTCTATTTTATTTGTTTTTTAAAAAGAAAAAAAAAAACACAATGAACAATTTGTTCTTTTTTTGGTAAAATATACAGCCATGCAAGATTATTAGGGTGGCCTAGTTAATATGTAAGTTATTGTTTGATTTGACACATATTATATATGTTCACTTGTAGTTATAAGCCTTCTTTTATATATATATATAAATAGTTTATATATATATATATATATTATATATATATACTTATATATTATTATATATAATATACTATATATATATATATTATATATATTATAATATATATATATATATTATATATATATATATATATACTAATATATATATATATGTATATATATATCTTTGATCAAAAATATGAGTTATCAGAAATTGAAGTTATCATAAATTTTAAGTCTATTAAATAGTTAATAACGTTTTAAAGTTTCTGATTATTTTATTATCATATGTTGGGTCTTTTTGCGATTTATAAGCGATAGCAAAATGATTATTATTTTTTTCTTTTTATTTATGCTACGTTTTTTATTGAATGTTTATATACAAAGTAATCAGATATTAATTAAATATTTTAATTTATTTCCAGAAAAATTAAATTATGTTCAGATTTATTAGAGATCTATGATATTTTTATTTAAAAATCTTTAATAGAATAGAAGTGTTCACTCTTCATTATTCGAAATTAAATTCAGTTTAAAATTTGAAAAAAATAAAATTCTATTTTCAATTAGACATATGATCACAAATCGATTATTTATTTAGCTTTAATTATTACTATTTAGCTTTAATTTATAAAACATCAATTATTTCAATTTGTTTCCATAAATAAATGTATAAATCTCATGACGAAATAATTTGGTCACTGCAGTTCCTAATTAGTGATCACAACAAAAACCGTTATCTTGAATTAATTCACAGAATTATATTTATAATTCGAAATTACTGGAGGAAATCACTAATCCCTTTACCCGATTATGTTTATTAATAAAATTATTCAAAGTTAAAAATTGCAATAATCAAATTGTTAATCTTATTCTTATTATTATTATTGAATTGATTTTGATAATTTTAAGGTGGATAATTTTAAGGTTATTCTTTAAATGTTTAAATTTTTGTTGATATGAATCTTGTAGATTATATTAGTGATCACTGATCAGCGATCATAAAACCTAAACCACTTTCATTATTTCAATAATTTTATTGAAAGTTTCAATTAAAAATTCATATTTTAATCAAAACTAGAAGTGATCACTGATCATTATTATCTTTATTTTATTGCTTATTTTTATTTATTTTAAATTTTTAAAATTCTTTCATTTCCTTTGAAAACTTTAAAAACTAATTTCTTCTTTCTTACAACAATCGTATCTCCTTAATACCAACATATTTAGTTGAAAATGAACACAAGACCACAATTTAGAAGTCATCCATCTATTACTTACACTCAACATCAAGTATTATACGTTTTGATACAGAGGGAGGTACTCCATTGGTGGCAATACACAGATAGGCTCCCATCTCATTTCGACTAACTTTGGTCAATGGCAACACCTCACCATCATACACCAACACTGCATACAGCCAGACATCAAGTCAAGCAACCAACCAACCAACCAACCATTCATTCATCCAGCAAAGTTAGGTGAACACAACAAATGACCAAGGATACAACAAGATAAAATAAAAACAAAAGGAGCACAAAAATATCAAAAAAAAAAAAAAAAAAAAAAAAAAAAAAAAAAAAAAAAAAAAAGACACAAAACAAAATATTTGTACATAGAAGAGCATCAAAAGCAATATTCCAAAATATTCATTGGTGATAGTTGGCCAGAGTAGAATTAATATTACAATGTTAAAGCACATTTCCCAAAAGCAAAAAATGAGAGAAGAAAAGAATACAAAACAAAAATAAAAATAAAAACATATAAATTGTCAGCATATTGTTTTGTAGAGCACAACACAGAAGACAGAACACAACAGTAGCATCAAAAAATCACCATGAAGTGGGATGAAGTCATCAAACCCCCATTGGTTGCATCAAATAAATATGCATTGTTGGGTAATAGTTAAAGTACAGGTATTATGAATACACAACAAAAACAACAAATAAACAAAATCGAAAGAAAACAAAAAAATCCAAAAAAAAACAGATTCCAAACAACATTGTAGTGATTTTATATCAGTGTGTGTGTATATATATGTATGTATGTGTTGGAGTGTTTAGATAGAAGTTTTTGGCAGCATCAGCAGCATCAAGTTTGTTGTTTAGGTCGAAAGGATTTGCATGTGAGGTCATCAATTCCAAAGGAGATTAAAGAGACAATTTAAAACAAGACAAAGAAGATTTTTTTTTAACATAAGGTTCATTTTATATTTTTTGTATTATTATTTTTTTTTTCCTAAGAGATTATTTTTAAATTACCTTTCTTTTTCTTTTCGACTGCAATTTCTTCACCATCTTCTCTACGCCAGATTATTTTGGGAGCAGGAAACCCATCAGCTCGGCAGGTCATATTAATATTTTGATTCTCCCTAACCGCCACCGATGAGGGAGTACTTTCTATATCCAAAATATTTGGGGGCACTAAAGAACAAAACGATATACATTTATTTTCTCTACAAAAATACCAAGAAAATAAAATTCAATAATCTTACCTACTACTTGTAAATAACCCACTTGACTTATCATGGGATTCGTGTTTACTTGACACATGTAGTAGCCACGATCATCTTGATGTGCCTGATTCACATGCAACAGCCAAGTGTTTGCATTGTCGTAAGTGATGCTGTAACGAGGTATTCTTGAGATGACATGTCGATGTATTGTCAAAATCATTTGTCTATCAATATGTATCCAAGCAACCTAAAACAAATAATCAAAAAAACGAAAATGAGAAAAATAAAAAGAAAAGGAAACAATAGATATTCAAGTACTTTTGCCAACAAACAAATAACAAACAAGATTTAAAACGAGTTAAGATAATATTGTTCTATGTATGCATGTATGTATGAATTCATGTATATACATATTTACAAAGAAATGAATAAAATTCAAATCAAACTTTCAGTTGTTATGTATTTATTGACATATGTCGTGAATATATACACAAATACATGCAATACTACAATGATATATTACAATTTACCAAATACACAGATACTAGCGTGTTTTGTTTATGTATAGAATTTCTATTGCATACAAAGATAAAATACACATAAAATTTGTAAGCTTGTAGAATTTTAAAATTCGTTGATCTGTTACATTTTTTTATTATGTTCTTTTATGTTTTGGAAAACTTATTTGATTAATATATGGTCAAAGGACTATTTATTGAAGATGAAAAATAAAAGAACATTGGCAAAGTGGTTTTTGTGTTCAAATTAAATGATAAGATATTTAAAACTTGACAGTTTCAAAGACGTTTAGTTAAACTTGGTGACTGTTATTTGCATAGATTAATTACTTAAGTAATGAAAAAAGTACATATATGAATTATCCTTAAAAGAGTCAAAGTAATTTCATTTTACTCATAATATGGTAGAAAGGGGAACATTTCAAGACTAAATGAGATTTAGAAATTGTCTTATACATAGTAATCAAATATATATTTACACTATGAAATAATATTTGTTATAAATTATCCAATTCTGGAATAAAGTAAATTTCTTACACATTTAACTATATGTTTGCTAAAGAAAAACAAATACTTAATCTAACACTATTTTTCTCTATCCATACCACTGTACACAACAACAATTTGTTTGCCAGTCAATGGATTACAATTTTTATACAAGTCATATTTGCTAAGCTTAACTATATTTAAACAGACTTACATCAATAGAATTTTGTATTAGATGAGTCTAATATATTATTTATATAACTTGCAAATATTCATTGACATGTAAAAGGGACCAACCCAATAACGATGCTCTAAAATCAACAACATAATACATTCGATTGCAACAATTTTACAATAAAAGCAACAGAGAAAAATTTAAATACATACAATATGATGCACAAAGAAAAAGCTACATATATAAATAGATAATTTTAAGACAAATTTTTAAAATTTGTTTACAAATATATATGTAGAGAACGCAGAAAATTATTTCCTGTCTTCTAATTTTGCTAATACTTTGCACACTTATACCCTATCGGGTCATTTAGAAATCCCTAATTTTATATTTTTTAGTTTCGAAAAATTCACGAATTTCATTTTCCGAAAAGTAAAAAAAAAGCAAAATTGTTTATCTTTAATATTAAACATCTCAAAAACAATATTAGCGTTCAAAAAATGAATTCATACCATTTTGGAATGCATTTTTGAAATTCTTTCAACATCTCAACTTTTTACTCCTTCTAAAAATATTTTCTTTGCTAAATATGAAATAGAAATTGTTTTGGGACAAACTGGTCCACTATTTTAATTTAACATTTCTTCTAATTTTTTCATACATAAAAATAATTAAATTTTTTGTATTTTTTGTGAGTAAATTTTTTATTATAGAATTAATTTTTATCATAATAATTCATAAATTTTTATTTGTATTTTAAAATTATTTGCAATCTAGTTGTGGGTGCATCTTTAGCAAGAACAATATTTTGGATTTGTTCAATGTAATTTTCAATATTCATCAAAATAATTTATATTTTTTATAAATTAATATATAAATATATAATTTATAAATTAAAATAATAAAATCTGACATACAGTTAAAGACTTTTAAACGTTTAAAGTATCATATTACTAAAAGAAGAAAACAAAAGTGAATTAAAAATAAAAAAATTTAAACTGTTCTATAAAAGATATTATGGTAAAAAAAAACATATTAAAAATAGAAAATCTACTATTATTCCACAACAATTATTGTTTAATTTTATAGTAAATATATTACATTTGCATTATGAATGTATTTTTGAATTATAATCTTACCTTTAAATTACTACATATATTGTAGACATATTTTTCTTATATATTAAATTTAAATCATTGAAATGCCATATCTAATATTTACTTTGTATGAAATTTACTATCCCCCTCGAACTCTGTTTACCATCCATTTACCATTTGGTATGAAACTTGTCTACTACTTTTAAAGACTCAATAAAGCTGTCTATAAAATACATGCCACTAATAATATTTACGTTTTATGGAGGTCATGGACATGTCTTCGATCAGCCAACCTAAAATTTTATATGACATTTTTTTCTACAATTCTTTTTAAGACTTATGCCGTTAAGAATATTTGCTTTACATGAGGAATATCATTCCTCATCTTCTTGCCATATTTTCATCTCAGATTTGAAGACTGATGAGTTCTGAAGACATATAATATCATTTTCCCTAATCCTATCCAACCTATTTTGATTTTAGTATGGACGACTTTTGCTGTAACAGTATTTAGCTTATCTATTAATTAATAAATTAATTTTTTCATTCACGCCCCTACTCCTATGGAAAAATAAAGTACCATATTTTAATTTCGGGACCTTCAGTAGGGCGCTGTTAAAACTCATAGACTTAGACTCATTGTACAAAATCCTTTGAACACACGATAAGCAAACATAATGGTAAGATATCAATATCCTTTAAAGTTGTACAATTTAACCAAAAATACAAGTTTGATACACTATTAATATTGAATGGTGTCGTTTTGTATATGAAATGTTCTTTTGAATGAAATTATGTTTAAAAAAGTTTTAAAAATTTCAGTTATTTAAAAAAAAAAAAAAAAAAACTTTTATTTTATTCAAGGTGCTAATTTTCTAAATAAAACAAAACATAAAATGTTGTCTATAAGTAATAAATGTGTTAACATACCTTATAGCCACCCAAATGTTCAACGACACATGGTAAATTAGCATCACGTCCAACGGCTACCGTAACATTTGGTATTGGTTGAGCAAAGCGTGGTTCGTTCATCATAACTGAAAAATGTACAACAAAAAAAACATATATTTGAGTACAACATAAAGAGCAGCAAAAATAAATATTAAACATTAAATAGCAAAATGAGCATTGTCAAGTACGCTGGCAATTTTTCTAACAAATTTGTTTTTCTTTTTTTCTATGTTTCGTTTAATTAAGTTGTTGCTCATTTGGGAAAATCATAAAATGTTCGCTGGCTTTTTTTCATATTCACATTTTTTGTTAGCCACAATTGTGGTAACCAGCATTTGTTTGGTTAACTTTTCATTTTAACATAAAAAAAATATGTGTCCAAAAGAGGGGTTAAATTTAGAGGGGTTTTTAAAAAAACTAAAGAGATTTTTGTGGGTTATGCGAAAAATTTAAAGAGAAACGAAAAAAGTAATTTTTAAACAGTTGTTAAAGCTAATGAATGGTAATAGTTGTAGAACTGCATAAGCTTAAATTGTATAAAGCTTAAAGCTTTCATTTCATAGCTTTAAGCTTTATTAAAATAATTATTTACTACGCTTTAAGCAACACATAGACATATACTGCATAAGCTCATGCAATATAAATGTATTGGTAAAATAGAGAAAGCTTTTCAATGTATGTAATACGCGTATAGAAGAGCTCTCTAATAATTTTTTTTTTTTTTTATATTTTTAGATGCCATAAAAAAATTTCAAATATTTTTAATTTTAAATTATTTCTGTATTTCGAACAACTTTTCCTTAAACAAAAATAACTTTTGCCAAAGCTTTACATGACCATCTCTAAATTAGCCCCTGACTTTATGTGCAATAAAATAAATGTCATTAATTTTAATTTTCTGGGTGTGTGGTTTTTTGTTGTTGTTATTCTATTTAAAGTTTTTAATGTGAATTAAGTAGTTGAAATTTTGAAAACGAACGTGCTATGTACATATATTGTTACTCGTACACATATGCTACAACAAAAACAAGAAATAAAGAAATTAAAAATTATTCTCATTCTGTTATAGAACATCAATTCCCGAAACCTCCTGAGAGCAGTGAAATATGAAACCGCAAAAAAAGAAATCCTTAAACAAACACACGAACATTCGCATTCCCTCGCATAAAGTTCTGGCAGCAGCACAATATCTAAATTTAAAAATCCAATACATTTTTAAATGGAAATTTAAAACACAACAACACAACTCCCACCCACCAGTAGTCACACCACCCACCCAACTAGCCCACAATGTGTACAAATGTGTCTGTGGTAAAACCACAAATCACCAATTAAATATTTATACTTCAATCTACTCAACGAAACGAATGTAAAAAAAAAAATGTAAAGGGATTTTATACATAAAAATACATGAATGTATTTATATGTACGTATGAATGTATGTATTCATGAATGTGCATATGTACATTTATATGTATTCGTATGTACATTAAAACAATTTGTATGTAAGTACAAAATATCTCCCTATAAAAATTGTAACCATATTTTTTTTTTTTGGTTGAACTGAAGCTGTGGAAGTTATAGCAGAAAAGATTCGAGAATAGAACAGTGTAGAGAGTAGAAAACTCATCACAAACATTTCATACAGAACAAACGTATGAATCTTAAATTACTTGCGTGAAAAATAAATGTATGTATATATTTGCTCGTAAAATGTTTTTACAGCTGAAAAAAAAAAAAACATTAATCTGATTCATATTTAAGGAAAATTCAAAATTTAGAAAAGATGATCTGACAAAGTTTAAAATTGAAGGAAATTAGAATTCAAAATATTCTGTGACACAGAATATTAACAAGGACTAAGCCACTTCTCAGCGCTTTTTTGGAACTAACTCCAGTTTTAGCGATAAATTGCGATTTGGAAAATTAATGTAGACATAAAAAATTTTAATCGCTTATCAAGATTTTTTCCTTACCGATTTTAATTGTATTTGAAAATTGCAAAAATTATGACTTTTATGTGTTTTTTTCTTGGTCCGAAAAGTATTTGTACACTTTTTTCTCCCAAATAGAATTTTCAGTAACATCATATAATATATTACTTTTTTGAAAGGTATCTTCACAGAGATGACTCTAAAATAAAAAAAAAACATTTTCAATAACTCAAGTAGTCAAGGTACTCATCCTTCTGAATTTTGACACATTTAAAATGATAGTTTTGGATTTAGTCTATATTCTCTAATATCTCAAAGCTCGAATCGGAATTTATGACTTGTTGTTAAAAGTTTTAATAGAAATCTACAGGTGTTCGTAAGTGTCTGGATTTTGTAGCCGAAAATGTAAAAAACAACATTTTTGTAGATTCTGGGATTTTTGTAGATTTCTAAAAATATTTTTAATAAAAAATTTTAATTACTAATAAAATGTTTACAGTTTCTCAAAAAAAAAAAAAAAATCAAAAATTTTGCTTTAATTTAAAAATCTGAAAAACTATAAATTGAATTTTCCTTATCTAAATTAAATTGTATGATGGAAGTAATTCTTCCTTATATTTAAATAATTAATAATTATGTATTTAAAATAATTTTTGGGGTTCACCTAATATTTCCTAGATGCTTTCGGATGGAAATTTATGTTCTATAGCTACCAGATATGTTACATTTTAAATTCTTTGTGATAGAAAATATAATATTCGTTAAGTGAAATGGTTAGATATTTTTAGTCATTTTTATATTTAACTTTTAAAATACACATTTTTAAATTTAGTAAATAGATGCACTATATATTTTAAATAATTATTGATGTTAAATGTTCATTTGAAAATTTACTTAGAGAAAAATTTGTTCATATTGAGCTTTAGTAAATTCCAACAGTGAGCAAATGAAAAATTTAAATATTAAAATATTAGTTTTGTAAAGTGGGGAGATAGGGAACATAAGTCAGTTAATATTTAAAATTTCTCTATTATGAAGAAATATAACATGAGTATTTCAAATTTACATACAATTTTATTATTTTTTTTTTTTTTTTTGCTTTAATATTTTTAATAATACAATAAAGTGATTCCATATCAAAACGGACAAAGCACAAAAATTTTCGGATTTGACATCTCCGATTTCAAAGAAATTCGCTACAGATATTAAGTATTGCAAATGTTACTCAAATCACAATTTTTCTGTTTTTCAAAAATCAAAAGGCGACTGAATTTTTTTTAAAAGTAATCACACTTTATTGCTCATAACTTCTAAAATTCTTATTTTTATTTCATTTAATAGAAAAACTCAATGATTCTAAAAGAACAAGTAAAACTTTTATATATTTCGAAAGTTCAAAGGTCAAAATTGATAATATAAAGATTAAAGCTTAATATCGCAAAAAACGGTATTTAATTTTTTCATGAAAAAAATAGATATATTGATAAGTGAAACCCTTCTCTATATTTGCGCCTAATTTCAAGTTGGAGCCTCTATTGGTTTAGGATTTATGAAACAAAATACAGAAAATAACATATTTTTTGTATGTAAAATTTAAAATATTTACAAAAATTATTTTGATTATTTTTTATGAGCACGTATTTAAAAAACTAATATAATTTTATATACAAAATTTCACTTCAGTTCATATTTCGTTACATAACTTCTGATCTAAATGAGTGTCCAACATGAAATTTTGCACAAGCATGAAGGTAGTGTTATATTAATATTTAATAGTATTTTAAAAAATATCGTTTTCGGAGATATAATGGTCCACTGCTTGTAAGTCTTATTATGATCTTTGAACATTTGATCTAAAATAACTCATTATATTATAGTTTTTAAAGTAATGTCCTTTATATAACGATATATAAACAATTGAAACATCTATATGACGATGGGTAAAAATGTATGCAAGAGTTTCAAAAAAAAAAAAAAAAATGATTTTGTAGTCACACTTTGATGAAACGATATAAGCTATATATATATATAAATATATAAAAGTTTAAAAAATCGATTTTTGCAATACATGCTTAAGGAAAAGTAAAAATATATTTAAAGAAAATTCAAATTGATTGTTGTTTGCACCCTAACACAACAAAAATTTGGCATGTGATTAAAAATTTTCGATGTAAGAGATACTCTACTTTAAGTCTTCTGATTCTGCTAATTTTCATTTAATCAGTTACAAATATATTTCTAATAGTTTTTTTCTCTGCTCTCACTTAAGCAAAAAAAACACAACATTTTGAACGGATCCAAAAATAACATTTCATTTATTAAAGCTGGAAACATTTGTTTTGGATACAGTTTCATAAATTCGGAACCTGTTACAAAATAAAGTGCCTGTTAACCCTAATTTTCCATGCGAAAAATATTAAAAAGTATATGTATGTCAAAGCTACCCTACTTTACACCTCCTTAGCTACGCCTTAAAAAGTCTGTTGGGACCCCCTTCCAAACTTTTATAACATATTTCACACAAATCTAACCAGGCGATTACAAGTTACAAAACCTAAAAATTTTATATTCTGCCAGAAAAACAAAAAACAACAAAAGTTTTTTTTTAAATGTTACAGCACAAAATATTAAGAAAATATTATTTATGTAATGACTATAACTGAATGTTATATATAATACTAAAAGTATAAATTTTCAAAAAGACATTTTCTTAATATTATTCAGGGATATGTGGCTTTTATTTGACTTCTATATTGAGTCAATTTATTACGACGTGTATGTAATTAATCCAGTTAATTTCTATAGAATTCTTAAGTTAAAGATGAATTTTCTTCAAAAGTTCTTAATACAATTTATTTTTTATTTCTCCAAAAAATGAAAATTATTAATTTTTTTGTTGATATCTTTGCAATGGTTATAAATATATAAAAATTATAAATAAAATCATTTTAATTTTAAAGAATTAAAAAAAAAATCTTGTGTACTTACCATGTGTTACTAGGTTGGTCAAATATATAGCAAACATCACTTTCCGATTTGTAAAACGACTAGGAAATATATTTAGTGCTATTAATAGCACTTTGATAACTGTCATCAGGAATATCATGTTACCGTAGTTTTTATTAGTTGGAAAATGCGTGAAAGATTTTATTTAAATATTTAATTTTTATTGTAAGTGTTGCACTCGTATTTGAATAATCCGTCCTATTTGATATTAACAAAGAAATAATTGTATAATGTTTTTTTTTAATATTTTCCCAAATTGACCAGATTAAAATATTATCAAAAGAATGAAAATAAACTGACAACATCCACTACTAGTATAAAATAGCTAAATAGCAGAGATATAAAATTTCACACAAGAATATATGTATGTATGTAGGTATGTAGGTATGTATGTATGTATGTATGTATGTATGTATGTATGTATGTATGTATGTATTTTTAAAATAAGTTTTTTTTTTGTTAATAATTTATTTTATGTGTATGAAAGTATAACAAAATTATATGTCTGTAAAATATGACATTTGAATTAATATATTTAATTTATAATATTCTGCAGGAAGTCACTAATTAAAAAATAATTACTATAATTAATAACTAGTCATTGATTTTTTTTTTCCACTAAAAATATATTATTTTAGGAAATATCAATTTGAATACTTCGAATATTAATATATTTATATTTGAATAAAATTTAGTTTTAAGTATTTTTCTATTGAAAAAAAAATGTGAAGGACTATCGAATTACAAATGTAATGATAGTAATAATATATTTAACTTTTATAATTAAAAAAAAATTATACACTGAAAAAAATTTATTAAAGTAACTGCTGACAGTGTGGACTTCTTAAAATAGTTTTAAGTAGAGACTGTAAGAAATACTGTGCATCTTGATCCAAACTAATAAAATCCAAACTAATAAAATTTTGTTCAGTGTATGAATCAATGATTTTTCATTTCATTCACTTTTACTATTCCTGCTAAAAATAAAAGGGGAATATTTATTTTTTGTGTTTCATTGTATTGTGACACATTAAAGTTTGTTGCATCGCTGTTGTTGCAGTTAGTCGAAAAAAATACATACCTACATACATATATGTATATATATTACAATATATACTATTTGCATATGTATCGTTGAGATGTATATTTGTCTGTACAAATATGTAGGCAGGTATAACTTTATTTTTACAAATTTAACTATTGTTGGCACAATGTTGTTGCTGCTGCATCAATTTTCCAAATGATTTATGAATATGAATGCGACACTACTTCCTGCTGCACTTTACTGACCTTTTTTTTATTATATTATTCATATATATGTATATATAATTTTTCATGTGAATGAGGTATGTATTTGTGTAAATAAATGTATTTTTTTATTTGTATATTGGTACAATAAAATATCTACATTTATTTTTGTTTTATTTTCTCCTGATTTTATATAAAGTTCAATTTTACAGAGTAAGCAAAATGCAATACAATATTCCAAAAAAATAAAAAAATTGTATACACACATACACATGTATAATGTATGAATATGAACAACATATGTATGTATTATACATTCCTATACTCATGTTCATTTGTTCGCATAGTATTTGTAATATGTTCATGTGTATATAAATGTAAATATTACATGTACATATTGGTAGTAAAAAACTTTAACTGTAACTGTATGATTTTTCATTTATGACATATTCTGAACTCTACATTTATATGAATTCATCTACACAAACAAACATTTTTTATACATACGTATGTATGTATATATACATATATATAAATATGCTTCCTATAAACGTGTGAAGCTTAATTTATTTCTCACTCATACGCTTGCACTTTTTGAACTCGCATTTTGCATCCTGTAACAGAATATGAAATAAAAATAGCAGAAGAGGAAAGTATTCTTTTTACGTTAAGGCATTGTTGCTAGAATGACTTTACATACATATACATATGTATAAAAAAAAAGAAAAATTATAAATATTTTAAAATAATGAATATGACATGTACATAATATATATGAAATTTTATTATTATTTTTATTTGATTTTTTGTCATTGTTTTATTTTTTTTTTTTTTACTCTGATCTCGGGCTTGAATTATTCAACAAATAATTTCTTATACGAGTAACGTAAAGAAATGAAAAAAATTTAAACCATAAAATAAACATAGATACATATTTACATATATACGATTATATACCAAAAATGTATATACATACATATTTTTATGTAATTTCATTTTATACTGTATGCTTGTAGATTTCCTTGTAATGTTTTTAGATTTCTATTTTAAAAAACTCATCCTTTTTTTATTTTCTTCTAAAAAAAAAGAAAAGAAAAAAACAGCAAAAACAAATAGTCATAAAACAATCCCTTTTGTTCCCCAGAATTCTATATATTTCTTTTTTTTTATCAAATTTCAACATAATAAACCTTTTAGCATTTTTTGATACTTTAGTTATACTGTTTGTCTGACAACCCTCAAGAGCGGATGGATGGTTACTTTTTCTCGGCTTTAGTGTGTTTAAAACAGTTTTTCTTGACTGTGACTGTTAAGTGTTTGTTCTTCTTCTAACCAGACTCCTTTTCATAAGTGGTTCCGTCCGTCCGTCTGTCTGTCTGATGGCCTGCCTGCCTATCTTTTTATACACATAAAACGACATTTAAACCAACATTTTGTTAGCCATAATTCAACAATTCAATTTAAGTGCCTTTTGTATACTTTTATAATCTTTTTTTTTAACAGAAAATTATTTCCTCATTCACACTATTTTTAGGTGTTTAATATTGATAACCATATTTAATAATGAAATATACACATTTTGTGGTAAACATTTTATTTAAAGTTGATACTTAGTAGGGTTAATATTTATTGTGTTGTGAATAGAATTTGAAACTGTTTATTTGATATCTACCATACGATTATCTAGACTGATGATAAGAAAAACATATTAAATTAAAATAGTATAGTTAGACTTCATTCAAATGATGTTAAAATCGTTTAAAATCAAAACTATAAGGACTATATTAAAGAAAACTTTAGATCAAAAGTAATGTAATGTAAACAAATTTATTCATAAGAATTTTTTACTGCGGTTTTGAACAACTATTTTATTGATTTGCAATATTACACAGAAAAAACTAAAAATCTACTCCAATTACGAAATTGCTTATATTGATTAATTTTTAATTGATTTTGCTCCAATTATCAAAATGATAATAACAGTAATAATAATAATGATAATAATAATAATAATAATAATAATAATAATAATAATAATAATAATAATAATAATAATAACTAGAATAATTCATTTTATTTTACTGATTTTTCTTAAATAGATATAATGATCTAAATATTTTAGAAAATGATCTTAATTTATTTCTAATTTTAAGCATAAGTCTGTAACCTTCTTTTCCGACTGTTCTCGTGATAAATAGTAAAATTAAGGTGATTGTAATATTTTTAAAATTTTAAACAGTTATGATGATATTAAGCCTATTTTCTGAAAAACAATAGTGTTTCAAACCCAATTGCGATATTTTTATATAACATTAAATCAGACTTATCGTTCTCGAAATATTATATAAGCTATATCTGAAATGTTAAATGCCAAGACTCCATACCATGCCGCAAAAAAAGTGTTCAGTTTTTGTGGCCCAGTGTAATGTTTATAAATAATTTCTTTATTACTATAAAATGTTTGTATTTCTTTCAATAAAATAAAATCAAAAAGGCTTAGCTAAATAAAATAATAGAACTGAAAACAAAAGTAAATGTCAAAAACAAAAATCGGCTGTCAAAAACCTAACTCTTGAAACAATACAAATTTTTGTGACTACCATATCGTTATGGTTATGTTTTTTTCTGACAACCGTAATAAACTCATTAAATATTAATTTTCAAAAGTTTTTTAATTTTCAAGCAAATTTTGGAAATTTTCAATAGATGTTTTCATTTCTAAATTTTTAATGTAGACGAAAGAACAATTATTAATAAAAAATTATTTTTTCATAAAATATATATATTTTTTTAATTACATATGAACAATATTCTTAAAAATTTTTCTGAAAAGTTGAAGTAAGTGCACTTCTATTGGGATAAAAATTTTTTAGAAAATTAAAATTTCGCAATTTTCATAGCATTTATTGATTATTAGTATTATTATTATTATTTATTATTGAAACAAAAAAATATAATGTTATTTTACATCAATTACACAGGTCAAAAAACTCACTAGAAAAAAATGTTATCACCAATAATTCGGTAAAATGCTAATTCCTTAGACTTTATATAGAAAGTTATTTAAAACTTTTCCATCACGACATAGAAAGTTATTTGAAACTTTTCCATCACGATATAATTTCAACCCGCTAAGGACCAAAGAAAGTATGATTCTTTGACTAGTTTTTAAATTATGTATTTTTTTTTTTAACAAGCCACCTATCCAACTTAGCCCTTAGAAACTTTTAAAGTTAATGGAAATCGTTAAATGAACTCAATAAGTGATTCCAATCCAATTGGTATTAACTGAGGTGGGTATTAGACCAATAACTTTGGGTGTTACAAATATAAACATAAACGTAAAATACGCCACAACATCTTTGATTTAATTTTTACTCATTAAACTAAATATAGTTAAAAATATGAAATAAAAAATATCAAGTACTGATTAGAACGGTTTGTAAAATCTTAATTTCCAAGTTTTTATAGGTTTTAGTGACTTAAATAACTTAAAGCTCATTAATCGAAAAATAAAAAATAAGCGTTTATTTTTTCTTTAAGTCCATTGTTTCATATTATAAATAATATCTAATGAAATTATTCTAATAATTTTGAAATAAAATCTTATGAACTTTCACACATTGCTAACACACTTTATATCAAAGTATTTAGTTATTAGCAAGACCAGTCACTTAAGCCAACAGCAAAACTCTTAATTTAAATTAATGCACTTTTCATAGTCCGTACTCTCATCTTAAAGTTTTTGCTTAAAAAGAGCGAAAAATACACATCTATATTTAACAAATTCTGCTTTAAATTAATTTGCGTCTATTTACCACAATTCTTGTCTTAAGTAAATATATATTTGTATGTTTGTATGTATATTCTTTCACTTTACTCCTTCATGCAAATAAGTTATTGTTGCACTCAATTTGCTACTGTTACTGCTGCCGCTGCTGCTGCCAAGAAAGGAAAGTTTACTTTCAAGCCTCCTAGAACCAGCGTCTGCTTAAGACATTTTAAGTAAAATGTAAGTGAAGTTTTTAAGCACGACTAGTGAAAAAAAGAAAAAAAAACTATGTTGACGATGACAACCACTTAAGACATGAACATCTAACGTAACAGCTAAACTAAATAAAAGTTGAGGTAAAGATTGTGCACATAATACTGCAGCATTCTATACTCTAGTATTCAGGGAAAAAATATCTAAAAAATGTTAATCAAGCTGGAAGAAGAATACAAAAAAGGTATTAAAATGGAAAACAATGTACTACTGAAATAACGCTATATGTACTTAGGAAGGAGTTAATATTGGCTGATAGTAGTATTTTTTTTTTTTTTCTATCAGAGCTTAAAAATGTGTTTTACTTAAAATTGTTCCATTAAATGTCTTGCAAGACAGTGATTTTTCTCAAATACTCAAATAAGAATTAAATATTTAAATCCTACTATATGATAATTTTCTCTCCTTTTTTTAAGTTTTTTTTTTCACGTGTTTAATAAACTCCTTTACACTATATTTTCTTTGTCTATTGTGTAAGATGTCTGTGTGTGTGTGTGTGCAGTTCAGTTTATTTTATTTAAAGAAAAATAAAAGAAATTTAACATTACTGGGCTTGAAACCTGTTACAATGTTAATTTTTTTCTTTACAGGCTCCACCAACAACCTGCATCTGCATAAGAATACAACAAGTATGTTTGTCTGATGTTTTCAATTAAGTTTCTTCTTCTACGTCTATTTTTTTTTCGCTTTTTTATTCTCTTTTATTCAGTCAGGTGTATACGACATCCAACCAGCCAACGGTGTTGTTGACTGGTATGGAATGGAATTTACATAGAAGTTGAATGTGTGTGTGCGTGTATAATGTGAGTGTGCATGTGATTTTAAATACATTTGCATCTGTTGCACCTTGTTCTTTTTTTTCTCTTTTGCATGAAAATGTATATATGTATGTATGAATGTGTGTATGTATGTATGTGCCTGTGTATATGTAAATTTTCATATAAACGTTAGTTTGCATGTGGGAAAAGTAACTGATGTTGGATGGATGCAATATAAAGTTTTTCTTTTCCTACACATTTACTCATTTCATTCCCTCATTCGGTCGTTAGTTCATTTATTCTTTCGTTCATTGTATGAGGAAATGAAAATTTAAAATTTTAAAACATTTCATTTCAGGATTCTAGGTATTGTGCAGCTGTTGTTAGTACTGCTACTACTACTACTATTGATGTTGCTTCTGCTGATTTTACAGCTATAAGAAGAACTTGCAAATAGCCTTAATGTTTTTAAACTTCGTCTTCTTCATTTTCTTTTTTTTTTCTCGTAAGTTTGCTTATGGTTGCAAAAATTTGTATTCATTTTAAAGGTTCTTTTGTTCCTGTTGGCTGATTTCATTATTTTCATTTTTTGCAATATTTTGCAATTTGTTCACTTGTTTGCCACTTGACAGCAGATAATTTCATATCACACAGCCTTCACATTAAGTGTCAAATATTTACACCCTTTCATATTCATTTACAGTTGCTTTTATTAGATAATACAACAGTATAAGAGGTAAAATTTACTGGGATATTTTGTCTTTTTGTTTTATTGCAACAAATGTGCAAGCATGCATTCAATTATAATTAATGCAATTTTTAGTCTTTTAATGCTATTAAAAAAAACAGAAAAAAAACATTTAATTTTGTGAATTTTAAAATACACTAAAGTGTGGGAAAGAAATCAGTCGTGACCAAAAAAAAATATATATATAATTCATTTAAATGCTTAAATATATTCAAATATCATTTAAAAGCAGCAAGAAAATATATTTTTTTGTTTACTATTTTAATTACACAATCTTTACTAAAAATAACCCAGGATATTTATTTACTATATAAATATGCAATCAAAAGTTGTGGAAATTTATATATGAGACTTAAAAAAGGAAACATAAAAATAGATTCCTAACTTTATCAAAATCAAAACAATGTTATTTTATAGAATTTCTAAGTTACTATCAGGACATACCAACACAAAAAAAGTCACCAGTTAACAAATATATATGAAAATAATTCATTCAATTAAAAACTTGCTCAAATTTGCACCTCTCACCAAAAATGATTATATCAATTACTCAAAACTAAAAAAAAATACAAAACAGAAAAAAATTCCCAATTAATAAATTAATTAAATCAATTAAGTAGATAATTGAATGAATTAAAAATGTGTATAGGAAAAAAAATCATATCAAAATTTAATTTTTATTTTATTTTTTCTTCAACATATTTATTAAATTCTGATACAAAATTAAACAACTGAGTTAATTGTAAAAAAGACGGTAATAATTTTTTTGTGAATATGATAACTAAGTCTTCAATATTTGTCGAAATACATTGAAAATAAATAATTTTAATTTTAATGTTTGCAAAATTTCATGTAATAAAAAACATCATGGGATTGTCTGCTGAATAAATTTAGTGAAAACCGATTTTAATTTAGAAAAATAGATAACATTCCTTACAAAAAGTGTAAAACATACTAATCTTCTAGATTAATAAAGATTAATGATCTCAAATGATCCCCAAAATATTAAATCTCAATGATAAGTTTTACGTGAGCTGGAACGTTTAAAAAAACACAAAATTACGTTTTTTTTTTTTTTTTCAAAACATTAGCCAAATTTTAGTTATAAGAAAATTAAACTAAAAATTTAATAGAGAGACATAATAATTATAAATTTCAATAATTATTATGCCTCTTTTCAGTTGCGGAATATTAAATTTTTTTAATGTACCAAATTTTGGTTTAATGTACCAAAGGAATGAATGAAGATAACACGTAATTCCAAAAAGATTAAATTAGCAATTTTTGCAAATAAATTACATGAATGTCCTTTTTACAATTAAAAATTAATAATTTTGCAAAAAAAAATAATAATAATAAGTTCATTTAAAACCGCAATAATAATCGAATAAATAGCAGTTTTATTTATTTTTTTATAAATTTTTCTTTTGAGGACATTTATATCCTTAGCTAAAAATTTATTTTCAATTGAAATTATAAATGTGTATTCATTTATAAATTTATGTATCTTAAGGTAATGTATAAAAATGAGGCTTATATGAAAACTATGGTAAATTATGTACCCATCTTCATAAAATTTTGGCATATTTATACTTAAAACTTATTTTTATCGAAGACATTTACTAACATTAAAGTGATTTTCGAAAGAAGGGTTTATATAAGAGCGATGGTCAATTATGAACCGAACTTCAGCACACAGTTTTATACACCCACTAAAAAAGGAATTGAAAAAGTGCTAAAAATGTCATAAATTTAACATTGTGTTGTCATTAGAAGGAATGACTTAGAGATGCTAAAGACTTGCAAAAGAGCTTCTCTTTTAACCCACGATTTATACTTCTTCTTAATTTATTTCCTTTTCTTTTTTTAAATATGTTTATAAATTTTTTTAACAAAGTATCCTCTTCAGTCTATTAAGAGGTAAAATTTATAAAATTTTAATTTTCTCAGAAATTAATAACCTTTTTCCCCGCTAAAAATTCATTTATTTTGCCCTTTTTTGAAGTAACTATTAAAAACTTCTAAAAAAAATTAAAATGTTGTTTTCTGGAAGATCTTGCTCATTTTTTTATGCTGGGCATATAAAGAATTTATATGTGCAAAATTTCAATAAAATTTCAATAAAAGATATAAAGAATTTATGTTCGTTAAATCTTAATGCTAAATTTTATTCATTTATGTTCACTACAAACTATCTATGGACTAACAGACAGCCATCGTTAAATGAATCACCTAAATTTATACCAATATAAAAGAAGTGGTAAAAATTAAGGTAAGTCTTAGAACAATATTATTTGGGATGTTACAAACATATACTACCTACCCTCTCCACCTATGGTGGTGTAGGTTACAAAAAATAAAATATTTCACAAAATTAAAAATATCAAAACAAAAAAATCATTGAAAACGAAATTTTTCACGACAAACAAATATTGTTTTCAAGCAAATAAAGTTTTCTCGATGAAACATTATTTATTATTACAGATAAGTAGTTAAGAAAATATTGCAAATTTCTTAACTAAACTAAATCTTTCCTCTACAAATATGGTACCGATAACAGGAAGGTCTTAAATTTCTTCAATATATTAAAAATCGAAGCCAAAGCAAATTAAATTGTGCTATATTAACTTTATATTATTCAAAGAAACAAATTTGATGCTACTGTTTCAAATTAAATTTTATTAATTGTTTACATTTTTTTTTTTTAATTGAAACCACTGCAACTCAATTATTCATAGTTATAAGCAGCAGATATTTCGTCTAAAATATTAGTATTTGCAAAGTGTATTTTACACAATTACCTATTTTTTTTTCATTTGCGTGAATGTAGCCACTTTAGTGCCATATTAAACACTTTCAACCCACCAGTTAATATTTATTTCTCTTTTATCTTTATATCACTAAAATTTTGTACATTATGCCTTTAACGACTCAAGTTCGTTTTTCATACAAACGTTCATTTTATTTCTATAACATCCCCTTTCAAAACATTCAGGATGCTATAAAAATTTCACAATCTGAATATTTTACATTAAACATATCAAAACCAAAATATGTTTCTCATGCGTAACATTTATGTTTTCGTAACAAACCCTACCATAGCATGTTTGTTATAGATGCATTTTTGAAACTTTTACTGAAAATCATCCAATTATTTAAAAATACATTTCAGGTTTTCAAACTTTAATTGCATTTACAGACAATTGGCATACAAAAGGTCATGTTTTACCATATTTGTGTGTATGTGTGCATTTTGATATACAAGTGGTTACTTAAAATTCAATGTAACTAAAATATGTATATGTATATATAATATATATATGTACATAGTACATTGTGTATAGGTATGTAATACATTGAGTTTTATAATAATTTGTATTGCTGAATAAGCAATATTTATTTTGAAAGAATAACAAATTATTCATACGTTATTAGAGTTTGCAGAAAATTAAAATTTTGTTTAATTGTGTCAAAAATGTTAAAATATATTTAAATTTACGTATCATTAACAATAGATATTTTTTATGCCATTTACACCAAACAAAAACTAGTAGTTTTTGGCTTCATTCGGTTTTTGATTGAAAAACTTCTTAAATCTTTTTAGTTTTTCCATAGAAATCAAAAACCATATTTATCTAGTTTTTATTAAAAACTAAATAAAAACTACTAAAATAAATATTTAACCTGTTTAGATGTTTTCATAAAAGTTAGCTTTTGAATATGACAAATTTCTTAAATAATTTTATTTCTTGCATAAAATTTTCGTATAAATTATTTTTAAAA
>MINK01172392.1:0-27381 GCA_001735545.1 Phormia regina
TTACTATAAAAATATTTTTAGTACAAAAAGTTCTCTATGAAAATATTTTTAGTACTTTTTTTTCATAGAAAACTTTAGTACTAAAAATGTTTAGTACTAAAAATGTTTATAAAGAATATCTTTATCACTAAAATTATTATTAATTATTAAAAATGTATGAACTTTTTTCTATTAAAACAAATTTTAGCACTAAAAAGTTCTATGCAATATGTTTTAGTATTAAAAATATTTTCATTTTAAAAATATTTTCTGAAATATTTTTAAAATGAAATATTTCCATGCAAATATTTTTGGTGCTAACAAGTTTACTATAATGTTTTTGGTAGTAAAAAATTTACTAGAGAAATATTTTCTGCAGTAAAAATGTAATACAGAAGTATTTTTAGTGCTAATAAATTTACTACGTAAAAATTTTTAGTCCTTAACAATTTTAGTCCTTAAAAATTTAATATTTAAAAAATTTTAGTACTAAACAATTTTCCGGAGAAATATCTTTAGTACTAAAAACTTTACTATATAAATATGTTTAGTACTAAAAATAAATGTTTTTAGTCCTAAAAAATTTACTGAAGAAATATCTTTAGCACTAAAAAATTTACTAGAGAAATGTTTTTAGTCCTAAAATAGATAAAAATTTTTAGTACTAGAAAATTTACTAGAGAAATATTTTTAGTACTTAAAAATACGTTGAATAAATACTACAGAAATATTTTTAGTACAGAAATAAAAAAATTACTAGATAAAAATTTTTAGTACTAAAAAATTTACTAGAGAAAAATTTTTAGTTCGAAAAATTTTTAGTTCGAAAAATTTAAATATTTGTAGTACTAAAAGTTTATTAAAGAAATATTAATTTTTAGTTCGAAAAATTTAAATATTTGTAGTACTAAAAGTTTATTAAAGAAATATATTTAGTACTAAACAGTTACTAGAATATTTTATTATTAAAAATATTTTATCAAAATATTTTTAGAACTAAACATTCTAAAAAACTTTTAAAAATTTATAAAAAATATTTAACTCTGAAAATTTGTTCTAAAATATACTACTAATGTTTTGTTTAAAAATTTAATAATTAATAAATTTAATTTTTCACAAAGAAAATATTTAGTACTAAAATTGATTCTTAAAAAGTTTTGATTACTAAATTTTTTATATAAAAAAACTTTTAGTACATAATTGTTAATTTAGAAAATGTTTAGTACTAAAAATGTGTTTTCATATACCAATTTTAGTACAATTTTTTTATATAGAATATTTTTAGCTTCATTTTATTATGAAATTAATATTCCTGATACAGAATTTTCTCTTGAAAAATCTTTGGCAATAGATTTGTTATTGAAGATAAATTATTTAAAAATTTTAGTTCTCAATTTTGTGTTTAAAAAATTGTTGGTTTTATTAAATATCAAATAAAATTATAAAATTAAAAAAAAAAAAACAGGAAAAAATTTAAGACAAAATCGTTAGTTCTAGAACTGGTGTAAACAGAATCACTTTAGATTCTTTAATAACATCCTCAGAACTAGTGGTATCACAACCAATTCTTACACCAATGGTCTAGAATCTATTTGTGGTTCTAAATTAGTTTTATGTAATGTTTTAGAGAACTAGTTCTTAAGAACTAATTCTGTATGACTTCTATATCATTTCTGAAAATAAATTAATGGTTCTCGAATGACTTCCTACAACTGTTTAAAGAGAACTTGTATACAAAATTAACTAGTCTAGAATCGTTCCATAGAATGAGCTTTGGCTAGCTAACACTTCCTCAGAACTAGTTCTGGAGGTGACAATTTAAAACAAAAATCATTAGTCGTAACGCCAAAGTAGAACAAGTACAGGCTATTTTCATAGGTTCTGGAACTAGTTGCAGAACTAATACACTTTTTCCTGGGATAATTTATTTATTTTCATCAATAATTTATTTTATTTTTCTTTTTTTTTCATCATGATCGAAATAAAAAATATAAATATTGTTTGTGATATTTATCAGAAACGATTTAAATTATTTTCAGTTTTTTTTTGTTTTTTTTTTTCATCGGATGAAAAAAATTAAACAACAACAGTTCTATTGAATAAAAAAATATTTTTGAAACAAAACAAAAGTACCCACCAAAAACATGGTAATGGCATGTAGTTATGGATGCAGTTACTTTTCAATGATAACAACATACTTTCTGCATTATATGGAAGTAGATTAGTAACTACTTACTTTTAACCTGATATGTAATATGATCAGATTTGGGGAATATTATTTTTTATCAATCTTTACATTTAAATTACAAAAACTATATTCTTTTAGTGTCAGTAAAACATGAATATATATATTAATAACTTGTTTTTCTATGTTGATCGAAATTTAAATTCAACAATTCAATTTAAAATTATAATCTTTAATTTAAATTTGAAAATTATATCCGCTACTTTTTATTTTTCTATATATTAGTACTTATTTGTAACCGATAATGTAAGCAGTTACTATTCATTTGGCTAATAATGACATCTGCAATACTTTGAAATTAACAAGTTATTGAATAACTTCAAAGTAATTAGTTTTCATAATGACATATAAGTAATGACTTTCTGAAATGCCTACCAGTAATAATATATAGTAAGTAGTTGGCTCTAATGATATCATCGTGTTAAAATAATGACTTATTCATCTAATGAGTATGTAGTGAAGAGCCATTCACCCCTATCGTAAATAACAAGTGGAATTTTTCTTTCCGTGAAATTTTTATTTCCATTGAAGGGAAAAATGCTATCGTGAATCTCCTGTGGAAAAAAATTCCCGCTATCAATTCCCAGTGAATTCAAAAAAAGAAGATTTAATAAACAACATAATAAAAATCTAAGAAAGCAAATAAAAATAAACAGAAATCAAGAACCAGAGAATTGTTCGTCGAGGTTTTGCGGGACGCAACTAACATGTCGTTTTTAAGTTCTTCATGTTCGTTGCAGCTTTTGAGCGGACATACCGCTTTTGATCTGTCCATACCTAAAATGAAAATTACCATAAAAAACAAAGCATTCAGTGACATTTTTTTATAGGAGGACCAGCGCTATTCAAATCTTCTGTAAGAGCTTTCCAAAATTCTGCGATCACGTGTTTGGAAATATTTACAAAACCACAGGCAATATATCGGTTTGTGCCTTATTAACGTATAGTGACCTTAAAATGAATTTTATAAACTTTAATTTTCCAATTATAAGAAGAAATACTTACATCTTGTGTTCTGTTCCCCAGCAAAAATAAAGTGAATAAATTAACGGGAAAAGTGAAAAAACTTGCAGAAAAAAGTCATTCAAGATAAGGGGAAATTTATTTTAGCATGAAATAATTCACGGGGAAATTTTTCACGATTGCAAATTTAGAGAAAAGGAAAACATTTCGAGGGAAAAAGTATTCACGATAGGGGTGATTATCTAAGCTTCTTAACTCATTACATGGCAAGCAAAGTTTTTGCTGGGTATGAATGAAAAAAACAATCATTTGAATTTTTTTTTTCCAAACTTATGTTTATTTTTAAAGATATTTATCGTTAAAGATATAAATAATTTTCATCTTGGTGGATATTTATATTAAAAAATAATAATCCCTCACATATTATCTTACAACAAATGAAGAAATATTTTGAACTTTAAAGATATTTATTTTGATTGAAAAATAAAAATAAAAACTTTTTTGGGTGCTTCATAAATATACTGAATATTTTAATCTTTGATAGAAAAATCTTAAAAAAAAATATATAACAATGTAAAATATTATTATTATTATTATTATTATTATTATTATTATTNTTATTTGCATTATTAACGTGTTTTAAAGTCAAATTTTTCGTGCTTTTTGATATTGAATTAGTGAAGACAAAAAATTTTCTGATTTATTTTGAATTGTTTTATGAGCAAAAAACCTACACAGAGTTAAAAACTGAAACAAAATTTCTGCGGCAAGGGGGTTTCTCAATCAATTCGAAAACACTTTATTTATAAAAACTAAGCCTCTAATCCACTTTTTTCGAATTAACTATAGTTTTCGCGATAAATCGTGATCTTGTGAAATTAAGGAAGTTGCGCTATAAATTGCAGCATATCTCGAAAACTACTTGTCTGATTTTGTTCAAAAATATATAAAAAAATTCTAAACAAAATTATCCAAAAGTCTTTCTCACATTACTTTTTAATGCGGTCAACAGTTAAGGCGGATATTAAGCCCCATGTTTTGAAAAAAAAATATACAAAATTGCGATTTTTTTTTCTTTTTTTTTTTTTTTTCTTCGAAAAATCATAAAAATTTGAAAATGTCAAAAAATTAGGTTTTTATTCTTTGGTCATAAAGACAAATTTGTTGCAAATAAAACAAAATATATTTGATTTAAATCAATGCACAAATTTTGATTCTATTAAAAATTTAGTCAAAACACTTATTTACAAGTTTTTAAAGCCCAAACTCATTTCTTTATTTTTAAATTTTTCTATGTAACTTTTTAATAAATAATTTCACTAACTTGAGACTAAATGCAAAAGTTATGCATCAATTTTAATGATGTATAATTGAAGCTAAATTCATATAAATTTTTCTCATATAAAAATATTTGTGTATGATTGAAATTATGTTTTAAAAATTTCTAATAAAATTCAAACAAATTTGGAAATTAAAAAAACAAAAACGTTTCGGTAAGAGGATTATATTATATTTTCTTGGACTTATTATTTTAAATATTCATGAGAAAAAATCAAATTTATAAATTTTTTGTGAAAAAATGTCAAAATTTTAAACTTATCTGAATCTAGTTCTAAATTTTTATTATGTCATAAAATGCGCGCCCCAAATTTTTATATAGTTCCTTTGACAGAAATATGAAAAAATTCAAAAGAGACCCATTTTCATTTGGATCAAACTCACGAAGGGATAATGTCAGGACTAAAATTTAGAGAAACGATGTCTTAGAATGAGTTAAATTTTCATTTAAACTGGAAACATCAATACCTTATATATTCTCCATACAAACGAGACCTCTCCAATATACATGTAAATATCAGTGTAAGTGTGACACATAAAAAAAAGCAGTTGGAAAATTCTACTGTTGCCTGATAAAGTATAAAATCAATGTTAGTATATTTTTAACCAATTTGTTTGTCTCAATATATGTACCAGTAGTACAAATATCATTCTCCTAATTAAACTTTTTTTAATTTTTATATAAATAATACCCCACGTGCTGTCAGATTAAATTAAGATTAAAGCAAATTACAAAAAGAGAGCATTACAGTAAATAACATAAATGCCTAGATATGATTATGTAGAAGCTACATGCATGTACATATGTATGTGTATTTATTTAAATGTTTTTACATGTTTAAGCACTTCTTGGCGTATGATTAATAACCAACATGAATTTTTATCAAGTATACACCCACCGCTAGCACATGTTTAACGCCTTTAAGGTTTTTTTTTTCAAAAACATTTAATATTTTCTTTTTCGCTCTCTCTCTATACTAACATTAATGTTACTAATAAATAATAATAATAAAAAAACTTTTTCACATTAGATTATCTTTGAGAACATTTAAGGCACTTGTGGTGTTAGTATTCATACATTTTTTTATGTTTATTAATATTAAAATAAATTTCTTTTTTAATTTCTCTTCTCTCATTCTACTTATTGTTGCTGTGGTAACCTGGTTTTTTTTTTGGTAATTTATTAAGTTTATTTTATTCCTATACAGTGAATAACGCCTCTCTTAACACAACAACAAATACATGCAAATATAAACAACAACTTTTCAAAACAGGTAACAATTCGTGTAAATTATATTGACTTTATGTTTGTGTGTGAGCATTTTTTTCTCTCTGGTTAAAAACAAAAAGAAAACAGAGAAAAATTTTAATAAACACATGGTTGGAATATGTTTTTTCCCTTGAAGGCAAACTATAACTTGTTTAGAAACTCATATATTACTTAGTAACAGTGAAGTGTGTAATAATAGTGAAAGAGAAGGAAAAGAAAATCATTGTGGTTTCATTTGTAAAGGATCATTAAAATATTTATGAGTATGTAATTATTAGCTTTAATTTAAAAACAAATATTTGGCTTTATGAAAATTTTAAGTTTATATTATAGTACACAGAAAAAAATGATTACCGTCTTTTTTCAATTAACACAATTGTTTAAAATTTAATAAATATTTTCGAGTAAAAATAAAATAAAAAATAAATTTTGGTATGATTTTATTTCCTATACACATTTTTAATTCATTCAATCATCTACTTGATTGATTTAATTAACTCAAAATATTTTTTTTATTATTATTATTATTATTATTATTATTATTTTCAATTTAAGTAATTGATATAATCATTTTGGTGAGAGGTGCAAATTTGAGCAAGTTTTTGATTGAATGAATTATTTTCATATATTTTTTTTTTTATTAATTGGTGATTTTTTTCTGTGTAATAATTTTGTATAACTAGATGTTAATTAGTAAAGTTTTCATTTTATTATTTTGTAATATTTATATGTCATATATTTTGAAGACGCTTTAAGGCAAAAATTTAATTCATTTAATAAATATAATTTTAATATTTTCTTTTCTCTTTTGTTTGGTTTGACACGCTGTAATATAAAAGTTTTCCGTTTTTATTTTTATTATAATTTAATATCATATTAATATAAAACAACTCCCACATATTGTTTTTATAAATAAAAATGTTTGTCTATTTGTTTTAAAACTTAAATATATGTATATTAGGGTGGTCCAAAAATGAAAAGTATCAATGTTAACAGCTTAAATGAAAAGCTACATCATTTTAATGTACCATTACTTAAAGTTTTCAATCTGACATTATCCTTTCGTGAACTAGATCAAAATGAAAATAAGTCCTTTTTCAGGGTTTTCAGATTTTTCTCATATTTATGCCAAAAAAACCATAACTTCGTAACGAAAGAAAGGTCTTTAGAGCTCACATAAGAAAAATTCTGGATCATGTCCAAATAAGTTCCATATTTTGCAAATTTTCAACAAAAAAAAATTAGAAATTTTAATTTTTTACACTTATATATTTTAAAAAAATTCAACCAAAATAATACAATATAATCCTTTAACAGTTACACCGACATGTTTTTCTTCAATTTTCAAATTGGTTAGAATTTTATTAGAAATTTTTCAAAACATAATTTCTATTATATACGAATGTATCTATATGAGATAAATTTCTCCGAATTTAGCATCAAAATATGCGTATTTTTATAAGCTTTTTAATAATATATAATACTTCATACTTCTTTTAACAAACAATGAAATAAATTAAGTTTAAGCGAAATACACACAAAAATTGTGCTAATAACTTGAATTTTATTAGAAATTTTTCAAAACATAATTTCAATCGTATAGAAATATTTCTATATGGAAGAGATTTTTCTGTGTTTAACATCAAAATACGCGTAATTTTCTAAGCTTTTCATTGATGTATAATACTTCATACTTCTTATAACCTACAACGGAATAAATTAAGTTTAAACGAAATACTTACAAAAATTGTGCTTTGTTCACTATTTCTTACACAAACAGAGAGTAATTTGTTATTGTAAACCACATAAACAAAATCACTCTCTCTGAGTGTTACTTAACGAGCATAAAGGTAAACAAATACTCCAATTTACATAAAATTTGTTAGTATTTCACTTAAACTTAGTTTCTTTCGTTGTTTGTTAATAAAAGTATAAAGTATTATATATCATTGGAAAGCTTATAAAAATACGCATATTTTTGTGCAAAATTCATTAAAATGCTTCCCATATAGAAACATTTGTATATGATTGAATTTTATGTTTTAAAAATTTTCTAATAAAATTCAAACCAAATCGAAAAATGGAAAAAAGTTTCAGTATAACAGCTAAAGGCTTAAATGGTATTATTTTGGTTAAATTTTTTTAATATTCAATTTTAAAAAACTTAAATTTTAATCTTTTTTGTGAAAACTTGCAAAATTTTGGACTTTTTTGGACCTGGTCAATAAATGAGCTCCTTAAAGACCATTTTACCGATACCAAATTTATATATGTTTCCTTTGACAAAAATATGAAAAAAAGTTAAAAATAGGACATATTTTCATTTTAATCCAGCTCACGAAAGGATAATGTCAGGACGAAAATTTTGAGAAACTGTTTTTTAAAATGAAGTAAATTTTCATTTAAGCTGGGAATATCGATACCCTATTTTTGTTCTCCCTACAAACATGAACACCCTAATATACATATGTATATATGTATTTTTATTTTTGCAAAAAAAACTCAAACTTATGTATTTAGTAACAAGACTCTAGAGTTTCTATATGTTTATAAAACACATAGAAAAAAGTGAAACGGTTATAAAAAAATACGCATTTTTATGTTACTGCAATATACCCACATACCTATACACATACATACATGTAGGTATGTGTAATATACGGCTTTAATAAACCCATAAAATAAAATTCTACAAAAATGTATTTTAGTTGTTGTTGTGTAGTATAAATTCAGTTGAAATATTTTTTTTTCTACCTGCACCTAGAAACATATAAATACTTTTGTACAAAATAAAATAAAATATATAATACTTTCTGGTTGACTTCATTTACTAAACTCACAGATGCTGTTGTCATTTTGACAGTAGGAGATTAAATGAAAAAAGTTTTGTATAATCATGTATCATAAGGGATGATTGTGATTAAATTTGTTATTTCAATTCTTACATAGTCCTAGTTACTCTTTGCAGGTAAATATGATTCATTGCATACAACTTTTTTTAATTAAATATATAGAAAAATAAAAAAAATATTTACACGTGGTAGTCTTCACTTTTTTGCTTTTTCTTTAAAGTATTTTGAAATAATTTAAATAAAATTTAAAGGTTATGTTGAATATTAATATTTATTTTTTAGGTTCTGGAATAAACATATTTGTGATGAATATCTTTAATATTTTTTTCCTAGGTGTATATATCTAAAAACCTTTCACTAATAGTGAAAAAGAATATATAAATATTTTTAAAAGTAGGAGAAAACTTTAGGATTTTTATGTTAAAGAAAAATAAAGTTTAAATATAGCATTTAAAGTCAATTTCGTTACACCCTTTTGTCCGTCCTTCTGTCTTGCTATGACAGAAATTCTCATTTTTAAATAGGTCATGGGAATTTAAATGATCTTCGGCCAGATTATAATACAAAGAAAATATTCACAATTAATATATTAATATTTTCAATAAAATTTAAACTTAGTATCGAATCTTAATTCTTGGAAAACTTACTTTACATAACACTAACATACACAGAAAAAATTATCACAGTCTTTATTTCAATTAACATAGTTGTTTAAATTTTTATCAAAATATGATAAATATATTCAAGTAAAAATAAAATACAAAATAAATTTAATTATGATTTCATTTCCAATACACATTTTAAATACACAAATACAAATATTTTAATGGAATTTAACACAAACAAGTTTTAGAAAAGCACAAATCCATGTGAAGATCGGTCCATAATTGGCCATAGCTCCCATATAAACCCTCTTTCGAAAATCACTTAAACGTGCATAAATATATGTGAATCTTAGTGTAATAGTATTTTTTATTTTCCACTTAATACAAGTATAGGTCCATAATTGATTCCTTTCCGAATTTTGGTACACATAGGCAATGGCGTATGGTATCATATGGTCGGTCTTGGCCGACTATACTTCTTTTCTCGTTTTTTTTTTTATTTTCTCCATTTTTTTTTTTGGAAATTGTGGCATTACTGTATATTTGCCGAAAATTTCGTTAAAATATCTTAACTAACAAAGATTTTATTACAGCAAAAATATTTATAGTTTCTCACAAAAAAAAAGCAATTTTTTTAATAGAACTGAAACTACGCCACTTTAAAGTTCAATAAGTCAGGGTAAATTAAATTTTATGCGTATTTTTGCACAAACACACATACGAACATTGGCTACGGGAACAAATTATTTATGTTGTTACTGCTATTTTTACATCCATAATAGTACAATGTTTTTGAAACTCTCCCAGACTTACAACATTATTTGGGGCGGAATCATTCCATATGCAATTGATAGATAGATCTTGATAAGTGTAAGAAACTCTCCAAAAGATTTCCCGCTCCTAGCAAAATTTTCTATGACCTTTTAAACTAGGTGTTAATTAATAATAATTTAGCTTCGAACTATATTTATATTGCTTTTTGCGATTTATGAAAGGTCATAAAACAAACATGTTGCCAAGAGGCGAGGGTTTATTATACTTATCAAGAGCTATCAATTACAGATGGAATGATGCGCTCCATATTTGAAATTTTATTCCATCACACGAATAATTTAAAAAATTATGAAATTTAATTCGATTAACTTTAATGTTGAATAATTGATAACAAATCCGTTTCAAATTCGCTCAATTCAAATTATCTCACTGGTAGATTTCAATATTAATTTGTATATTTTGGAAATTATACATGCACACATAGCAGAATATTTACATATTTATATATGTGCAATATATACAATAGTGTCCCATGGACAAAAAATTGTGGGAAGACCCCACAAAAGATGCCAAAAAAATTAGCTTAATATAGGAAAATTATTAAAAAAATTATAAATTGATCTTTAGTTCCCTATCAGTGGGTCACGGGTCTAGAATATTTCGTAAAAAAAATAGTGTTGAGTTTTGTCTTAAAATGAGTATCAAAAAATTCCTAATTTTTAGACAAATTAAAAAAATTGTATTTAAAAAAATACTACTAGTTTTTTTTTTCTTAAAAAATAATTTGACAATTTTGTTATCTTTATGAGTAAAAATTAAATATGTGCATTGTGCTAAGTACAGCTGACAATATATTATTTTAAAATTTTTTCGAAATTTTTTATCAAAATCCCTTAAAAAGTTTTCTAGCGAAACAAAATCCCATGGGGAAAATGTTTACAGAACATTTTTCTTTGGGACACTCTAATATACTACATTCATATGTATATACATACATACATACATACATACATACATACATACATACATACATACATACATACATACATATTTAATTTACTTTTTTACTCTTACTCGAAAGTCAATAACCTATCTAGTCGTTTAACGCCTTTCGTCTGAGTCTATACTAAATGAAGCTATTAGCATACATACGAAAATATTTATACATTTGCAAAATTACCATTAAATGTTGTTTTTTGTTTCTTCCTATTATATAGCATTGTCATCAGTTGTGTTTGAATCGATGTTGTATAGCAACTTATTACAATCTGTTTTACAGATGCACAAAGAAACACCCTAAGCTATATTGAAATAGAAAAAAAATATACCAACCTAAGGTAGTCATCATCATTGCTGTCAACATCATCATTATATATCGCTATTATCATCATGTCGTTGCCAAACAATATTGATTATGATTATTTAATGAAATTTCTGGCACTAGGTGATTCGGGTGTAGGAAAGACAAGTTTCCTTTATCAATACACAGATGGACAATTTCATTCTCAATTCATATCTACTGTGGGTATTGATTTCCGGGAAAAAAGAGTGGTAAGTAAGAAAGAAACAAATATTTACGAAATCAATGAACGAATTTACACAAAATTAGCTAAACAAGATGGAATTTGAAGTGCTAACCACAAATATGCTTATTTTTTTTTTTTTGGTATCAAGTTTTGATTTTGTATATCCTCCATATCTATTATACAATTTTATTATGTAAATTGCATTATATTCCGAATAAAATTATCTTAATTATTGGAAATTTTCGGAAATTAGTGAATTCATCCAGACTTGGAAAAATGTTGCTCCTTATATAAAAGTTAAAGAAATTTTTTCCCAAACCTATAAAAAATTGATATACTGTATTTATTTTTACACTATTAGTTTCCTTTAATAATAATATTAATTTTTTGCTGCATAAACATTTTTACAATTTATATTTAAGGTATTTTTTATTCTGATGGGATTTTATTTAAATATATTGGATTGTTCGTTCTCTAATGGCTTTGTCTATGAAAATTATCGCTACAATCCCCAGTGAAAAACCTACAGCTTTGATATGATTTGGGGTTGTACCGATAAGATTTTCTTAACCTCCACGAACACCTGCAGCATGTTTTTCAATAAGTTCTTGTCCACCAGCTTTAAGTTTTTGTAAAACTGAATTTCACTGAATTTTTCAATTTTGATTTTCTTCATGATATTAAAGTAAAATTTTATATCGAGGGTTTATATTCAAAATGGGCCTTAGCTCATATTATTTATTATTATTATTATTTTTTTTTTTTTGGTTTTTGCATCAGACGCTTTAGTTTTTTTATATATGTATATAGCCAAAAGTTAATAATTAGAAAGTCGTTAAAGCAAAATATATTTTTAGGGTCCCAAAACTTCTCTACGAAATAACATAAGTTGCACTCATCTAACTTATTACCAAACGTTTCCCTGTTTAAAGGAATATTAACATATATAGTCGGTTTTAATTTAGAAATATTTCGTGATTTTTAAATTTTTTGATTTCATGAAATTTAGGGCTTTTTACATACCTATAATCATCCTATCTTTATATCCGGATATTTAAGTAGTTTACAAGATATATCTTTACTAAATAACATACCTCGATATTTAGTTTTGTGAAATCAATAATAAATATATTAATAAAACAATATGAAGACTATAAAAATATGAAGACTTTTTACTTTGACAAATTTGTTTGGCCAATATTTTTTATAGTTAATTTTAGGGGATTGAAATGGATCGAAAAAAATATTTTATCAGATCTTCATTACCATTTGAATTAAAATATTAACCATTTTGTATGGGTTAAATATAAAAATAAATAAAAAATATTTTGAAAGAACTAAAAGTCTGATTTCCATAAATGCTTACAATATAGTAAGAAGAAACGTTGTCTTCCAAAGAACTCCGAAAATTTTGTTGCAATTTTATTCTGCATACGTTATTGTGTGGTTGGAATAGAAAGGGTATAAAGCTCTTGGCATTATAAATTAAACTATTTATATTTTGAAATAAATGTTTTCATTGTCGTAATTCGACAGCTACATTTTCTTCATTTGATCCTTGATCCAACTTTATATTTTTAATCAAAGCACGATTTCCTTCATCAATTTTCTTGCAGTTATTGCTACTTCATTCTTATAAGAGCTCAATTAAAACATCATTACTTATGTCTTAAGTTTAAGGATGTTTTAAATAATATTTGCTCTCATTGGAATTTTTATTTAGACATCTGCGTAATATTTACATTAAAAAATATGTTTTCAAGAATATTTTTCAGGATCTCTTGGCGACCTCGACGAATGTCCTCACGAACCCCTTGTGGGTCGCGGACCCCCATTTGAGAACCGTTGGTCTAGCCAGTATCATAAATTTAACATATTGTCATTTTTTTCCATAAATATTATCTTTTCTTTAATTTATTATTAACAACTCGTAGGAGAACGGATTGCAAAATGATATGTATGTAGCGCCGTTCTGTTATTTTGTCACCATGATAATCATCTGCGGTTTAAACCAATAATAATTTCGACTTGCGTCGCTATAAGCAGACAAAAGTAAAAAAACTTTTGTAAATGTATGTGAAAACTTTATTGATTTGTTGATTTTTTTAATTCTCTGCAGTCTGTATTTTGCTTTAGGGTATAATTTTAATATTGTTTTTCTAATTTTTTCCAGCTTTACACCTCCAGAGGCCGTAATCATCGTATACATTTACAACTCTGGGATACTGCCGGACAAGAAAGATTTCGGTCCCTTACTACAGCGTTTTATAGGGATGCCATGGGGTTTCTGCTGATTTTTGATTTGACCAATGAAAAATCATTTTTGGAAATTGCAAACTGGCTTGAGCAATTACGCATACATGCCTATTCCGAAGATCCGGATGTTGTTTTATGTGGCAACAAATGCGATTTGGATACATTTCGTGTTGTATCCAGGGAACAAGTAACTGCTTTTGCCGAACGTTACAATTTACCATACATCGAAACTAGTGCTAGTACGGGTTACAACATTCGTCAGGCTGTTGAATTACTCGTGGGTCGAGTAATGGAACGTATGGAGAATTCAGTCGAAAATTCCGAACTAACTAGACTAATGACCCAAACTCGTTTAACAAGTTTCCAAACGTTGAAATTGGCCTTACAAAAAGACGAACAGACTGCGCAAGACGCAAAAGTGAAAAACAATTGTGGTTGTTAAATAATAACTATTTATTAATACTATATAATTAACGTGACCAGAGTATTTTTGACAAAAATTGGGCCCCGAACAATTATAAAGCGGCATTCTAAATAAAATTTTATGGAAAAAGCGGGATTTTGAAAAAAAATATATATATGAAAAAAGGAGAGACTTTCTTTTTATGTCTTAGAGAGTTCTTTATAAATAATAAGCACTAACATTCAGTTAAAACAAAAAGTTAAAATTAAGTCATTGACATGTGGATTTCGATAGATCCAACTTTCGCTTATGTGATGGAAATCACGCGAGATTTGCAAATCGCAAAATTTAGCGCAAAATTTAAGTTGTTTAAAAAAATGTCTACTGGTATTCTTTGTTTCAAAAATTTGTATTTTTAATTTTAAAAACGTAATTTAAAAAAACGGGATTTCTTTATAAAAAGCGTGAAAAATATTTTAGGCGGAATTGAAATTCAATAAGCGGTATAATCCCGCCAATAGCGGACCTCTGGTCACGTTATATAAAATGCAAATATATTTCGTTCATTTGCTGCAACAATGTCATAACTCAAAAAAACGCAAATTTCGAGTTAACATCACTAATGCAATTATAAAATTATTTATATTAAAATTTTCTTTTTAATTTAAAAACTAAAAATGCAACTTCTGAAAAATTTATTTCTTGAATCATGGCATTCTTGAAGCAAATGAATGATTTAAGAAAAACTTTTTAAAATACTTGATTTTACGTCACTTTTATTATTGGTAATACAAATACAAAGTCGTGAATGAAAATGTAGATACCTTTAAACCTCATAAATCCCAGTCCAAAACTAGTTGGTCTACCAACTACAGTAGAAAAACAATTGCAAAGCACGACTACATGTGGCACATTGGAAAGCTGATGGGAGTAACTCAATCAGCTAGATACAAGTGAAATTTATCATCAAATAACTAAATAAACTGCAGAGTTTGATACACTGGATCACCATTGATAATCTCGAAATTCCGTTAAATAATAAAGGAAATAAAATAGCTACTGTGAGCGTAAAAAAATAAACAGCTCATTCCTTTTAAACGAAGCCTTGTAAGAGGTAAATAAATAATTATATAAAAAAGTGATATGCCAAAATTTTTTGATAATTAGGTAGGAATTAAATTCATAAAAACAATTTGCAAAAATAAATCGGAATAATTATATAATCACATTTATAAGAAAATATATAAATTTTAGAAAAACAAACTTCAATTCAAACTCGAAAGTAATATCAGATTTATATAAAAAAGGAAAAATCGTTTCAAGGAATTAGTATAGAGTAATATATAAATATAATATATAAATGCACCAAACATCATACTGTAGATATAGCTATAGTCAAAGAAAGTCCTGCTTCTAGTACCTTAAAAAAAAACTACGTTAAGTACATTAATCTTTTCTATATATTGTATTTTTAATTTAAATGAAAAATTATTATTTTGAAGGATACTTGGCTGTTTAATTTTCTTGGCGCTCACAGTATTAAATAATAAAAATTGGATAAAATTTCTGATAAATGACTATTTTTCTAAATGTATTTAAAATAGTTTCATTTTAGTAGTTCTATCATGGTTTATTTAAATACATACATATGTAAGTATTTAAAAAACATAAAAATTATTGTGTAAAGCATAAAAAGCACTCGTAAATAATTCTTTATGTTTTTAATGAAATTTTATTACTAACACATTCTATGTTAATCTATGGTATAAAGAGTAATTATAACGATAAGTAAATTATAAGTCGACTTTTGCAAAAAAGTGATTTTGTTACCTCCCTCAAAATTTGATATGTTGACATGTTTTATGATGTTCCCCAAAATATTTCGGTTTGGGTTCGTGAGCTGAACCATTTTAAAAAAGTTTTCCTAAAAACGTGGTTAATTAAATATAAATGTTTTCATATGCCCGTATTCTCTATCTCGATTTTACCTTCCAACTGTAGTCACAAATTTGTTTTTTTTCTTTTTTTTCGTTTAAGTTACGTGATTCATTCAATGTTATTACTGATTACAATAAAAGTGACAATTAAACAAGTAAACTCTTCCATTGTTACAACTGAAAATTTATTTTGCATATTAAGTAATCATACATATTTAAATTCACCTACATATATAACGTTTACGAATATTTTACATTTAGTAACAAGAATACTTTGTAAGTAGAAAGGGTTGTTGGTACCAAATGTCATTAGGAAAAAATTTATTTACTTCTCATTAAAACTCACTTTCGATAGTCAAACAAAGTGTATAAATACTACATAAAATTTAGCCACAGTTTCCATAAAAGATCCTGCCCAAAAACACTTTGGTTCACATACACAAATACATTACTACATTACTCATTGTTTTGTGTGTAATAAATATACCTATATTACACTCATTAATTTGGCTCGTACACAATGTGCTTTACGGATGTCCTTTAGTAAAAAATTAGTAAAAAAATTTCAATTTTAAACTTTGGTTCCATGCTGAATAAATTTATGTTCAATATTTTATGGAACATCATGAAACAATCAAGTTAAATTTTAAAGCAGTAACAAAATCACTTTTTTCTCTTCATAGGGAGTCATTCAATTCAACACAACAATAAAATTGTTTTAAAATAAAATTTGTATAGAAATTACAAATTTTATTATTATTATTATTATTATTTTATTGAGGCTCTCATATTTTTTAAGGTTATAATATAAATATTAATTGCACAATAATAATTATAAATAAGTAAATAATAAAAAATTGTTTTTAATATTTTAAGTAATTGTCCATAAAATTTTCATAATTAAGTCATTGAAAATTATTGTTAAATGTTAAAAATCTTTATTCTGCTGTTTAACGCAATAATTTTGCAATCAATGTGTTGTGTTTTTTCAACTAGGAAAAAAATATATAAAAAAAAAGAACAATAAGTTAATGCTCAAAATAAAATATTTAAATTTTTCATAAGATATATGAATCTGATTTTATAAATGCTTTTATTTTTTTTATACCCTTCACCACAGGTTTGTATAAGTTTGTCATTCCGTTTGTAATTGATCATGTTGGTCATAAATATATTTATAAAATTTCGGTTTTTACAGAAACGAAATTCGCTCAAAAACAACAGAGATATGGTCCAAAAAAAAAAAATTAATAAAATAAATACGAAGAAAAATTTTTTATATTAAGCATTGTTATTGTTATTGTTATTGTTGTTTTTTTTTTTCTTTTTCGTATTCAAAATTTATATACAGTTCAAAATGTTTAAATGGTATAAGATATGAATTTAATATGGTTTACAAATACTTTTTTCATGTTTTTTTCTAATTAAAAACGGGAAATGTTCAATCTTTTTACTTAAAAAAAATACATAAGGTTTATCGATTATTGAATAAATGTAACATTTTACTAATTGCTAATTTACAATTTTTTTTACATATTCTGCGAAGAGGCTCAGAGTAAATAGCCAATTTTACTCGCATCAAAAAGCTCTGCTCAAAGCATTATTTCTACAACAAATACACTTAATATAAACTAACTGTAAATGTAAACAAAATATAAATAAAAACAGAACATTGATTATTTTTAACTTCTTTATATATGGAATTTTTAGCCCAAAAATTCAGAAAAAGTCACGAAACTTTGAAAATTTTATTTATTTAAATAAATATCCTTGGGTAGTAGTATAAAAAATATTGCAACTCAGAAAATTATTATAATGTTATGTATAATAGTAACGGCTGCCAACATTAAAAATAATTACTTATTAAATTTATATATAAATACTGTTCGACCAAAAAGCAAACTATTATAAATTTACTTATTTATGTGAGACACTGTAGGTCTATCTTGTTTAAATAAAATGTTTTTATTTATTGTTCATATAACACTAAAATAATTTACTTGTATATATATACAGAAAATGAATACTAAAATAGAGTTTATGGATGAGTTTGTTATGGCCGAATTACGCTCTGCAATCCATTTGTTGTAATAGTGGACATCAGCATAAACTCCTAAAAATTGTAAAATTTTCTTTTAATTATTTAAAAAATTATTATTAAGTAGAAATTTGTAATCGATTATTTTAACTGATGTTAAAATAAAATAAAAATAAAATAAATCGTTTATGAAAAATTATAATTATATATTTACCCGGAAATCCTGGCTGCGCACATCCATTTCCCCATGATACTATACCAATCAGTGTATTATTATACACTAATGGTCCCCCGGAATCTCCTTGGCACGAGTCAGTACCTCCTAAAATGTAACCCGCACATATCATGCCTTTTAATAAACCGCTTCCATATGAAATTGAACAAACGCTTTTGGAAATTGTAGTTACGTTTGCAACACGCAATGTCGGTGATAAAGAGCCCTATATTATTAAATATATATGTATGTTATTTACGAAATTAGTATGTTTTACTAACATGAGAACAGCAATAGAAATTAATTTAAAAATAGGCGGTAAAAATTATTCCCATTTGCAGTGGACTAATATCGATAAAAAATTAAATTTTTTATTGGATTACGATTCACTGCTTCAAAGTTTTTATATTTCCAAAAATAACATTAAAATCAACTATACAACTTTAAATTTGTTTTGCACTTTAAATTACAAAATATTTAAAATAGTTGTGTTTATGAAAGAAACTTTTCCATCTATTATTATGTTATTTTTATACATAACTGCTTCATTAAGAACTTTTAATAGTTGTAAATTAAAAGCATATTATCTACAATCTTTGCATTCGAGTAAATAGTATGGAAATATTTACGATTTTAAGAGAGTTAGAGAGGTAAATGACATGTAACGTGTAATTTTGATGGGTTTAATAAAAAAATAAATAAATAACACAGTTAGATAGTTCCTTACCCGCTCCGTTTTTCCCCATCCTGATACTTGGCATGATATTCCTGTTGGAGTGGAGCTATTTGCCAATGCTATTGGGGCAATCGTTAAGTGGGTTCTATTTGCTGGTAATCCCGTTTTCAAAAACATTAAACCAATATCGTCACGCATGGTATCCATACTAAATGTATTCATATATGCAATAGAATTTACATAGGAGACAATTGTGCCATTAACACGTTGATAACGATTCAAGGTGCCCATTACAATAACAAATTCGTGCGCTTTACGGTAACGCTTTTTATCTGCACTAAAATAAACCACAAACGAAAAAGTTTAACCTTCGTATTGTTTTAAGTAGTATAATTGAACTCATACAAACATATAGATTAGGGTGTACGATGATGTTGATATTTCTGACTGAAAACTATACTTAACTTTCATTTTAACGAGCTGTTCCAAAGGACTTTTTTTGCTTAATATGAAAATAAAATTATAAAATATGAAAGATCTTTTGAGACAACATTTAAATACTTATGGAAAAGTATCGCTTACATACAGTCTACACATAGACATAATAGGTGAAATAACACTAACAGATAGTATCAAATTGAGAATAACCATTTTGTTTATAAATCTAATAAATCTTACAAGATTTCATTGTTTTCACTCAGTCACAGAGTAAACATGTACATTTAATTGAAGAAATTCGAAATTTTTTAGCACAATTTTAATCAAATTATTGTTTTAAATGAAAAATAACATTTAAAATAAATAATTTTACGAAAAAACATTTTCTTTAAGAACTTTTTAAAATACACATGCACACACACCAACGAACTTTTGCATACGTGTATTTTTTTGACAGTAAATCTTATAGGATAGTTGTGTAGAGAAATGTTATCACAACAGTCTCATAATATTTCTTATAATACTAATATTTTAGTCTACACATGCGATAATTCTCTCAGAGAACGAATTTGACACTCTCTGTTATATATTATGGTATAAAAATCTCTTGTGGAGACGCTATGTTATAATCATAATATTAACATTTCTTTAGGATAAATAAAAACTTTTTTCCTTTGGTTCAGCTTGTTAAAGTAATCAGTACTTTTAATTAAACTTTCATTTTAATTAAACAAAACTGAGCCTTAATGATATATAATATAAGTACCAATAAAATCATATCGCTTACGTCACTTACTCGTAAAGGCAGTGGGCGGCAGTTAAAACTTTATTTGGACCTACTAGAGCACCGCCACATATGTGTCCGTTTCCAAAGTTTGTATCGTAACGTTTCAGTCTTATGGAAACTTGAAATTTTGCATTTTCCAGTGTAGCTTCTGTACCATTTATAATTCGTGGCGAAGGTGGTCCCGCTGATGAGAGTGTAACGATGAGACATACTGCTAAGATATCGAAGTATTGTTTTTGTTAAATTTTATCATTGACTCCATGATAGAACTACTGTTGTTGTATTATGAATGACTCATTAAATTACAATTTCAAAAATTACAAATACAAATGTTAATTCAGATAGTGATATATTTCTACCGTAATTTATGTGTTTAGTTATTTCTTTATACCTTGGATGAATTAGGATGATGGTATATAGTTGTATTTCTAAGTAATTTCAATGATAATGAATCAAAAGAATATAATAATTAAAAATTCTGAAATTATTTTTTTTTGTCGAATACTTTTTTTGGCCACTGTATATATGTATATTTAAAGGAGTCATTGAAATTAAAAGTACAAGATTATTTCTTTATCTTAACTGCACTTTTAACAATTTCATTAATAAAAGCGGAAATTTGAATTTGTGAATTATTCTTTAACATTTTTTGCAAATTAAAAATGTTTACTAAACACAAAATTTTATGTGATAAAATGTTTGTCATAACTTCCAAATAGTTGTTGAACGATATATACATTTTCTAATTGAACAATTAATTCCGACTACATACACTGTTTTGATTTATAGACATGACTAATAAACTTTACCCATATAAGTTGATAACCCGCTATTTAACTATCAGTTAACATTAGGCTAAATATTTGAAATAATAATTTACACGATTTATTATTATTATTATTATTTTTTGAGAAGATATTCACATACTTGCAATTATTAATATAAACATTTTCTCTTCTTAACGTATCTTAACTTCTTTTTCTTATTCACAGCAACTTTTCTTTTTGAAGAACTGTTTTTAACTAAAAACAAAGTTATTACAATCAAGTTTAACCAACTGTTTGTGCTGATGCAGGAATGTATTGATAAGTCGAAAACTAATCAATTGCAAAACATGCTGTTTGAGTGAAATGAAAGGTAAATTATTGATAAAGTATTCATAAAGATATAATAGGAAATCTTATCATTTTTTTACTCAAAACTTAATAAAAAGATACATACATAAATATGTAGGTACATATGTATATGTATAGCCCCAAGTGAAAAATTCATTTAATTTTAAATAAATTTTTTTTATTTATTACATTTTGTTGTTTATAATTTTACAATAATAAAAATATGAATTGTATAAAAATATTGGAAAGTGTATTCGTGTAATGGACGGCAAATTTTCGATATACACAAAAAAGTAAAGAGTACGATACAATAGTTTACGATATGCTATTAAAAAATTAAAGTATATTCATATATAAATACTTTATTATAGACTACCATCCTAAGGCACTTTTTTTAAACGTATGAAATAAGTTTTAAATGAGCAAATAAAACAAACAAATATTTTAAAGCAAATGGATGGTATTAAATATACATATACTATATGTTCGAGATTCAAATCTTTTAATTTAAAGTAAAATAAATGGAATGTTTTATTTATATTGAAGCAGTTGTAACTATTACTTTTATATATAACCATGTAAACTTCTTGATTGACTGTGATGGTGTCTAGGTGGTTGATAGCCTGGTTCTTGCATTTCCATTTGCATGACCAAATTTTTTTGTTCTCCTCTCATTTCGTATGCCTCACGTGCTTCACGATGTAATATTAGAGCTGCTAAACCCAATAAAATAAAAGTTACAACAGCCAAGGCATACGACCATCCCAATACATTAAATTTTGGATACATTAACCAATCGCGACGATAGGCACAGCCTCCGAATATGCATACTGCCAAAAACATGAACAGAGCTTAAAAGAAAAATTGATAATAAAATTACACTCAAAAACTTTAAACATACATCATTAATCAACATACAAGAAATAGCAGTACACAAATATGAAATACGAATGAGTAACCATTCATATTGCAAAACCGCTTTTAAGGGCAATCGAATAATAGTTAATGCCAAAATTACCAAAACAATAAAAATAAGAATAAACGATAACGTAACAAAGGCCTGTACCGACATCAACCAACCTGGCAATAGCCATTCTCGAATAACATAATATTCCTGAAATTTATATAAAAAATAATTATAAAAATGTTGATATTTATAAAAATGCGATAAATTAAAAATAAATGTAGTTTTTAAACTATTTATAGACAAAAACAGTTCTTTTTTAAAAAATAAATATTTTTAGAATGTTACCATATTAACAATTAAAATTATTTTACTATAATGATCGCCAAAGAAGTTTTGCGTTTATTTTTTTAATTTTTTAAAAAATCTACGAATTTCGGCTAATAGAGGAAACTTTATTGCATTCTAGAGGAATTTTATTAAAACTCTGTAGGATAAAATAAAATTATCAAACAATGGTTTCAATATTCTTAAGAAATCTAATATATATAACATTCACTGTATATATAATTTCATATCTAGCATTAAAATTAAAATTTAAAACTTTATTAACACATTAAAAATATGTAGCTGATGGCCCCGGCAGCCAGTGCTAATATTATTATTTCATATTAATCTATAAGATTAATATGAAATAAATAAATAAAATTACTACAAAAAAAATATATATTCAAAATCTTTACTTATAAAACTTTATATCCTTCTTATTCATAAAACTTATTTTAATTGGAATTTTCTCTAAATGTAATGAACAAATTAAAAACAAAAAATAAAACATAATAATATTTTATTAAAAAAATGTGAAAAGAGGGTTATGCACACCGGAAACTTACATGACTGAAAATGTTATGGCATCCTGTAAATTTTCGCTGGAACTGATAGTTTGGATAAGTAAAATCTTTGAAGCAATATTGCCATAAGCCCATATTTTTAAAGCTGCTACGTGTTTCTTCGTACGATTCAATCCAATAGGGAGAACAGAAAGACATCATCATAAAGAAATATCCCAAAAATGTAATAATGGCTCCAAACACTACACCATCTTTAAAATGTAATGAAAACTATTAATTATGTACTTCGAAATGAAATATGTACATACATATTTATAAATTAAGTATACATATGTATGTACATAGTAGGTGTTGTCTGTCACACTTCAATTCTTCGATATTTATTTTTTACTCACTTGTGGCACGCGGATAATCGTTTTTTTCAGTACCATTATCCGTTGTGTCCGTAGATGGCTGCTTTCGAAAGTTGTGCATTTTTTTAAATTTCTTAAACTACAATAGTTTAATTTAATTAACCAACTTAAAAAATATCTAACAAAATTAAAAACAAAAACTAGTATCGATGTACATATAGCAGCGTCAAAAACGTCAACTTGAAAAACAACACCCTAGGCAGAGTTGCCAAATCAACGCAGGGAAAATAACAAATGTGCCCAACAAACTTTCTGCCAGTGTTGTCAAATTTGGGTTTTATATTTCTATAACTATTTTTAATCCATATGCATATTTTAAACTATTTCATATTAAAATCTTAAACATAAACACGAAAAAGTATATTTTTGGCACTTTAGATACCAACATTCCGGCTGCTGGCACGTCAACCCAATGTTCACCACAATCGCATATGTTTAACATTTTCATGATTTTCTGCTACTACATAATTCCAAAAAGAATGGATGTAATTAATCTATCATATCTACTCCGGGTTAAATTTTATGAATTTTAACAGAGAACAACAATAGTTAAATTTTATCAAATATTCGACAAAAGATATGTAAACAAAACAAAATAAGTAATGACAGGATACAATGAACAGGTTAATCATCGTCCCAGCTGATTTTTTTTTTTTTATGTCGGATATCTGTCAAAGTTTGTTTATGTTTTGTTGTATACATGAAGAAGAAAAAAATAATATTGTATATCTTGCATAGTATAATTAGAAAGTAAACTCGTAAAAACAGCTTCTTACAATTTTTTCATTGATACAAGGAATTGTTGTTTTTGTAGATGTGCGAGTACTTTGTTATTATACTATGGTATATCTATTGCAATATATTTTAATCAGATGTTTTTGACACTCCTAATACACAAAAGAGAGAGAAAAAGTTGAATTGTTGTATTTGTTGCCGCGACGATTATACCTTTTTAGTGTGCCCTGAGTAATAGTGATGCTGATTTTATCACAGAACATTCGTTATTCGGATACATATAACTACATCTAAAAATTATATAAAATTACTTCTTTTACACATAAGTAGGTATATTTAAGTTATCAAAATAAAACATTTTTCCATAAATACAAAAACATTTTTATCATCGAAAACGTACTAGAACGTCAAAAATAATTATAGAATAAAACAATTCGCTGATAATTTATTCATATTATTGCTAACAACATTGACAATCAAAATAAAAGAGAAAATGAGAATATACACAATAAATATTTTTTTGAATACGATTTTATTAATATATACATATGTACATTAAAAACTTAATTGTGTATTATCTAGCATGTACATCAAACATAAATTAACAAATTTTGTGAATACGGCTGTAAAACTTGTATATAATACAACATTAAATTCGGAAAAAGCTCCGCCGGCTCAACTCATCTGGCTTAAAGTCACACCCTAAAATTGTTGTCAAATTACATCTTTATTTAATCAAACTACGATTATATACAACGCTGTAAATGAGGATATTTTATTTAAGCAATACTTCTTAGGCTCTAATTTAATTAAAAAAAAACTGTTACGTTTAAAAATTATAAGCATAAATATATTTTATAAGAGGTAAAACTAATTTAATAATAAACATAAAAATATACCTACTTTCGCTTCAAATAATATCTTTATAATCATATGTTATACTTAACAATCTGCCATCGCTACCATTAGCTTTAAATTTTCTTTAGAAGCGAATAGTTCCTTTCATCGTCAATTTCATGGTGTTCTAAATGTTTCATATAGGCCAAAAAACATGTCCACAATAAACTACATACGCTAATGAAAGGAACACGATTACGTTCTGGTATAAAAGCAAAATTTATAGTGGCCACAATCGGCCATACTGATGCACCAATCTAATATCACAAAAAATTTTAATTAACTAGGATATGTTAACAATTATTTTCAAATGGCTGTGTGATTATCCTCACCTTATATGTTGGCAGAAACTTTTTGCTCACTTCTGCAGCAGCCTCTTCAATTGTTTTCAACTCCAATAAGCTCATGAAAAAATAAAAACACGTCATGGCAGCAGGTGTGTATGATATTGTCTCAACAGCTGCCTTCATAACAGCCGTTTTCAATGAAGTATGGGGCCACATGGCCGAAGATATCTAATAAAATAAAAGGAAACAGTGATTCAATGATTTATGGGAGCCTTTTTTTAAAGTAGTACAAAAATGTAGTATTTTCAAGATTTCTACACGGAGAGTGAAAAATACTTATGGACATTTATTCAGGTAATTATTATAAAGAATTCTTTATCAATTATTTTTTTCAAAATATTTATTTTTTGTACGATACACCTTATAAAATACTTACGAAAAAAATTACATAGGAATACAAAAACAACATAGGAATGAAGAACTGTAAAACTGTTCTCACGAGTATACTTTCTAATTATATTTTGGATACACCAATGGAAATATTTCGAGTTCGCACACATAATGATTCAGAATATAAAGTACTGCTCAGAACAAAACCATATAATAAATATAAAGTACTCGCACATCTACAAAAACAATAATTGCTTGTATTTTGTTAGTGTAAAACTACTACACATAATGTCAAAAATCTATGAACACAAATTGAGAGAATAAACCCTCAACTACATAGAATACTTTTGCTTCAACTGCGACTGACAGCTGTAGTAAAATATATGCATTTATTTGGAAGGGAATCAAATCAGTACGCCAAACTTCTGCGTGAAATACTTCGAAGATGATAAATGTTCAACTTTGAAATGCCGAAGTACGTATATTTTGTCGGTTTGTCGGTCTTTAAATATACCCTTATTATTTCCTCAAGTAAATAAAAACCGATCGTTTTCAAAAAGAATCGGTTTGAAAAATTGTGATGAATTTCATGTGAACAATAACAATTGTTTTTATAAAACTAAACAAGGTAGAATTATTAGGGGAAAATGCCATTTTCAAGTCTTGTAAAGTCAAATAATTGAACATTGAAAAGAGAAAACAAAAAACCGATCGATTTCAAAACTAATCGAATTGTGAAGAATTTCATGTGAAAAATAACAATTATTTTTAGGCAAATATAAAAAAAAATATTTTATAAAATATAAAATAAAGTGATTTAAATAGTGATTTTATCAATAACAAAAACTTAAATATCAGTTCATCACACATTTTTTTTGATTAAAAATCGATTCGTTCACGAAATCCTTTTTCACCACATACCTAATAAATAGAGAAAAATAAAAATATTATATTATAAATATTTCTTTAATAACAGCAAATTCTTTTTGGGTATACATATTTTGAAAATTAAACACAATTTATTACACAGATTAGATTTTGTTATCGAAAAAAGTAAATTTTCAAATAATCTTTTTGCTATTTTGTTTTGAAATTTCACGTATAAATTCGTTTTCATCATGATAGAACTATAGAAGGTAGAACCATTTGACAGAGTTGTCATTTAAAATTCTTGTAAAGTCAGAATATTTAAAAACAAAAGAAAACAAATTTGTAAATAAAAGTGAAGCAAAAAAATTAGTTTGTTTATTTTTTTTTTCAAAAATAAATAATTCCATCAGCAGAACTTCGTTTTTAGAAATTAAATAAAATTTATAAAATTTATTCACATACAATTATTTTTTTTTTTTTTGAATTTAGAGAAAACTTTTCTATTTTTGATGTTTTGTTTAGATTTTTTAAATTTTGTTTAATATGTGACTGACTTTCAGTAAAAAAAATGGAGAACATAATTTCAAATGTTTTAACGTATGAGTTTATATATATAAT
>MINK01172393.1:6059-28764 GCA_001735545.1 Phormia regina
CTTAACATTTAAATATTACCTGGTTTGACTGACCGGATAATATAAGTACTTAGTAAGTGTTAAAAGGGTTGTTGGCCAATCAATTCATCGGTTTATTATTTATATGCGTTAAAGTTTGTTAAAAATGTTTTGATGTTGTTTTATTGGTTGCTTTTTTTTTTGCGTTCTGACTACGTTGTTTATATAACACAAAAGCGATGATTTACTTTAACATTAATTCACTAACAAAGCATAGCTATTGAACGGGAGATACTCTAGATTTTTTGCTAACGCATTTTTTCAACGAACTTTGTAATAATAAATTAAATTCATATGAATCTTTTATAAATAACAATAAAATAATAAACAAAAACGACAACGTTAAATAAAATAGTGTACAAATAAAATGATTTAAAATAAAACAGAAATTAATATTTAACTATAAAATAAATAACCATGAATTAAATACATTACATTACATACAAGCAAACCAACCAACAAATAACAAATAGATACCACATAATTTTAAAGAATCAATTACTAAAATGTGTTGATAAAAAATAAATAAAAAAGGACATGTAAGTAAACCAATGTTGTAATTAACGATAAATGATCTATCAATTATGTGTTTTTATATGTGATGAATTGCGTGTTAATAACATGATGATGGTAAATATTCGGTTAAGATTTATTTGCGTTATTTATAAATAGAACTATTTTCAATTAGAATATGTTAGCAACAAGTGCGAATACAGTTGAAAATAGTATTATTTATTTATTTTTTTTTTTTAATGTTTAAAGTGTAGAAATTTAATTAAAAGACTATATTAAATGATGCAATATTTTGATGGGATTTCGTTTTCTTGCTAAGAGAAAGTCTCTGATAAAAAAATTAAAAAGCGATTTATTAAATACAATTCAATTCTAAACTATATGTGACTTTAATTTATGCTAATGTATTACTCTTAAAGTATCTTCTAGTCTTAAAGAAAAATTCAGTCTTATAGACGTTTATATTTTTGAAATGCGGTCTAAATCCCCCCATTAAATGTTCATTATTTTGGACATTCTTAAGTGTTCATTAAAATAATATTATGATTTTATTATGTAATATTTTTTAAACAATAGCATTATTAGTTTAAGAAAAAGTATATATTATCTTTATTATATTTTAAAAAACTGAGGTATAATCATTTTGAAGACTCACATTCAGTTATGAATTAATAAGTATGAAAAAGCTTTTTGTTGAACATTATCACTTTTGTCCGTTAAATTAGACACAAGTGCTAATTTCACCATGAACCTTTGCTGTTATATTTTACATAAACATAGCAATTTAGTCGCTTACATTTTATTTACCTTTGAAGGTATGCCGAACACATATACACTATCCTATACAGTGCTGTGCAGAACATACAAATAACAAACTGGGGATATCATAAATGTTGAAACTTATTTTTTAAAGTATTTAATTTACAAACAAAAACCTAAGTTTCTTAGTACACTTTATGAACATATAATATGGATTTGTAATAATAATCTCTAGATACCAGCTAAAGTAAATGATCAATATAAACTCCATCTTTTTTAATTACAAATTTTCATTTAGCAGCCGCCTATTTTAAAACAGTAACTTCCGCCAGGTTACTTTAGCTTGAGTTATTAATAAAAATAAAAATGTAAACACTATACAAAAATAGATTTGTCGCCCATTTTTTTTTTTTTTTTTTCAAGAATAGGATAATATTTAATAGTCCCCGGTAAGATTTAATATAAACTCGCTAAAAGTTCATTGAAACTTTTGAACAAAAGTACTGTACACTTGAACAAAAAATTATATTTGGGCGTAGGAGAAGTGCAATTACGTCTGCTCTTGAATACTAACGAAAAAAACATATCCTTTTCTTAGAAAATCTAATCAAGTTTGATAATTTTTAGGTTTAATTAGTTATGAAAAGGTACAGAAATTAAAAAAGAAATTTCAAATTTTTTTGTTAGATTTTTTAACCATGTGCCACTTATTTCAGACGAAAGCTCTTGTGAAAACTATACTAGGGGAAACCCAATTAAGACATTAATTCGCATCTTAAACTATAAATTTTTTAAGAAAACGAGAGAAGAAGGTATATTTCGGTCAAGACCGGACTATATGATGCACTTTACCACCATAAGACTAATGTTGTACCAAAATTTCGGGAAGGAGCTAAATTATGTACTATACTTTTTCTCTGCGTTACAATATTTGCACAAACACATTAATACCCCAACCACTTATGGTGGTATGTAGACGGTAATAAATATCAAAACTGAAACCAAAATATAGTATGTTGCCATTTTTTGTGCACACTCTATTTGAATGATTGTAAATAAATTGTTAAATTCTTTTTAAAGTTTGTGTTTTGTTAATCATAATATTGTTGCTTTTGTTCTGCGCAACACTGTATGTATAGTACATATTGTTTATTTTGTATTTGAATTTAAAGTTATTATACGAGTATTATCCCATATTTAAGTTACCCATAGATAGACAAAGTACGGACATACGTAAATAAATAAAAGGCATTAGGATGATTCCAAAAATGTTTATTGGAAAAATTTTCATTCAAGCTTGTTTTGGTCCAAAATATCTCACTAGTTTAGTAAACGGACTTATGGTTAAGTAAGCTAATATATACAAAGATATAAATTTTAATTGGTTTTAGTTTTTCGAGATATCTACATAAACACTTAATACAATATTGAGATACTGATAACCTCTACATACACTTTCAAAAAATTTTGATAAATCGCAAATAATAATAATAATATGTCAAATTGATTCGTTTGTTAATATTTTGAGATCTAAAGTTTTAAAGTCCAAAAGTTAGAAACTCCTTGTAAAAAATTCAATAATTTGAAAATCTTACCTTACATTTCAAATATATTACAAATATAATTTTTATAATTCTAAACATTACATATCGAACTCGTGGCACATTCTTTTTGATAAAATCATCCATTAAGAAGTTGGTAGTGTTTTCAGTTCCTTTAAAATTCTCGATATCGTTTGTTTCAATTCAAATTTCATTTTTCTTGGAAGAACTCAATAAATCTCTCCACTTGGTCTTACTTAGTACAAAAAAATAATTGTTGAATTTTTTGTGCAAAAATGAAAGTCAATAGCGTATAGGAGATTAGATATGCCGACGACAAAAATACAGATTTTGGGATTATCTCTGGTCATTTTATCAACAGATATTTGGTCTTTTTTATTGCGTCTTTATAAAGGAATTATTCCCATATAATTGGATGATGAAACATGTAGGTCCGATAACTGGGCATATATATATATATATATATATATATATATATATATATATAATATATATATATATATATATTATATAATATATTATATATATATATATATCTATAATATAATATATATAATATCTATATATATATATTATATATATAATATATATAATATATATATATATATATATATATATTTACTTTAATTTGTTATAATGTTCTGATAATTTCAGTACACACACACCTCTTTACATTCTTAATTAAATTTCATCAAAAAACGTTTTCGATTCAATTCAAATAGGACCCACCTAAGTTTTATATGTACATAAATCCACTGTTAGTTTTGTGTATTAGACTCTACTGATTTTAGTCTATCAATAGTTATTTTCTAATAACATAAACAGTGCTCTATATATTTGGAAATGGGTTAACATTCGTAAATTGTTTTTATGTAGAATCCACTGAAAGGAAATTCATGAATAAAAAAATAAATAAACATATTTTTAAATCAAAATCACACTTAATATAAATATGTAATAATCATTAACATTAAACTCTTTGTGTCACCCTAATTTTTTTTGTAGCAAATTTTTCTCACTTTTCGTCTATCTTAAATGAATGACTTTCCGTATAATGTTACGTGAATTCCTGAGGGAATTGTTTGTATTATTATTAAAAAATTCCAATGAAACTTTATGGTTTAGTCTTTATAAAATAAATATAATTGCGCGCATGTAACATGTCACAGACTAAACAATAAAAAAAGCAACAAAAAAAAAAACACAAACTGAAGCGACTAGCAACTTTAATACTTTTTTTTGTCTTTTACATAAATCGCAAAACAATTGATTTTAGACTATTATTTTATTCTTTTAGAATAAAATGCGTTATATGTACTTTTTTTTATTTTGGACAGTTACTGAAATAGCATATAAATTACATACTAAATTACGACGGAATTATTAGGATAAGTGTAAAAGTGATAATAAACTTGTACTATTATGGTGGCTATAAAATGTTAGTTATACCAGTTGGTCATATAAGTATCGACAAGGGAGTAGAAAGTTGAACCTTTTCACAAATTGTATAGGCAAATATGTATGTATCCATTTTTTTTAGCGAAAATTATGGTTTAAGTAACAGCAATTACCGATGGCGAACTATGAATGGTCCTTCGAACCGAATGCACTACTTCAAGGACGACAACATGTTTAGGTTATAACGAACGTTTATACATTTCTTTTATTTCAATTAAACAATTTGCAAGCTCAAAATGTTTGATAATACTTTTTACAAAAAAATAATTCATAAAATCTTAATTAGTAAAACTAATTATATAATTATCTATGATAATAGTTGTAATTTTTACAATTGGCGCAACATATAAGTTATATTTTATTTTTATACACAAATAGCGGTCGTATAAACGTAGTAAGTACTGATGAAATGAGTTATAGATTAGAACTGATAAAAAATCTGCATTCGCAATTGCAACTTGCTAAAAATATTTATATCTTATATTCAAGCGAATGAAGATCACTAAACAATTAAAAACAAAATATTATTGGTCATTAATACCTTGATATTATATAACTATTTCCATCTTTCTCATTCGATCATTTAAAATTGATAGCAAAATTGTTAAAAAAAAACTTTCATCTCTTAATACATTTACTAATATAAAAACTCTTTCAATTCTTCTATTCCAGTTTATGCTGCCAAATGAACACAACATCACCAAAATCATCACTGGCTAAACTTGGTATTCATACCAAACAGAAATCTTTAAAAGTTATGGTCTTGGGCCAAAGTGGTGTAGGTAAAACTGCAATGGTAGTACGTTTTATAACACGACGCTATATTGGAGAATATGATCCGAATTTAGAGAAGATTTATACATTCAATACAACTTTAGATAATGATTATGTACATTTTGATATTTTGGATGCAACGGGACAGCCAAATGTAAGTGAAGTTTAAATTAATAAAAAAATATATATATATATCAAAAAAATTTCAAACTCTTTATTATTTTTTAGGAAGCCGATTGTGTTAATTTGGAGTCTAATATAAGATGGGCTGATGCTTTTATACTCATGTATTCTGTAACCGACAAGTGCAGTTTTGATGAATGTAATCGTTTGAAATTTTTAATTAATTACAATAAACGTAGACGAAAATTGGGCTCTAATAGTAAAGACTGTATGGCTGAAGTTCCGGTAATTTTGGTGGGTAATAAAACGGATCAAATTGGTGACAGGATGGTAACGCTAGAAGAAGGACAAAGAAGATTTAAAGAATTGGCTTGTGCGTGTTTTCATGAAATTTCCGTAAGAGAAAGCGTGGAACAGGTATGTTTGAAGACATTTTATTATATTTTATTATAATAATACAGTGAATTCGGATATACGGTATTCATTCAAGTACTAAGCCACTTTTTTCGAACTGACTCTAGTTATCGCAATAAATTGCGATTTGAATAACTAAGAAAATTGCACTATATATTAAAGCATAACTCGAAAACTACACTGTCTGATTTTGTTGAAAAATATATCAACAATTTTTTATTAAAATTATCCTCAAGTCTTTCTCAAATTACTTTTTAATACTATCAACAGTTATGAAGATATTAAGACCTTTTTCTGAAGAAAATGAAATATTCAAAATCACGAGAATTTATTTCTTTAAAAAATCATACAATTTCAAAAGTGTCAAAAATTCAAAATTTTTTGCTTAATCATAAAGATAAATTTGTAAATGATGCATAATTTTTGAATTTACTCTCAAATTACTGAAAATACTCATTAAAAAATTACAAAGAAAAATTTAAAAATAAAAAAAATTAGCTTGTGAATTAGCTTTATTAATCACGATTATTTTTCGCGAGTTTCTAACTTACAGATATAGTACTAACTCACAATATTTTCACATTTCAAAATTTTTAATTGTGTGTAAATGCCGTAATATAATTTATGAGCAAAGAATAAACATTTGAATTTTTCTCATTTTAAAATTTTGATGATGTTTTGAAAAAACACATTTTTTAACGCTTTTTTTTTTTTTGGAAATAATTCAGCAACTAAAGAACCGTTAAAGGAATCTCAATGTCCATCTCGAGTATGTCACTTTAAAAAAAAATCGCCAAAAATTAATTTATAGTTTATAAATTTTACATATCGTTAGTTCTAATAAGTTTAAGAAATGTTCGAAACGAAATAAATGTATATTTCTAGAATCCTGTTGTAACTATGATGACTTAATATTGTCCTTAAAATTTTTCTAAAATATTTGCCAGTTTCTCCACAAAATTCTAAATGAAATTATTTTTTTGTTCTGGGATTTATTATTTTTTTTTNNAATTTTTTCAATTTCGGTATTTATTGTTTTTTTTTTTTTTTTTGTTTGTTTTGTTATGTTCTTAAATCGCAAAGCAAATAATATGAGGCTAAAAATGAGATAAAAAAAATTTATTTCAGCCCGTACTCCTCCAAATAAACTCGATATCACCACAGTTCTGAACATATGAAGTTTTATTGAAATGTGTGTTGACCGTATTTAAAAATAATGTAAGAAAGACTTGAGGATAATTTTAATAAGAATTTTTTGATATATCTTTGAACAAAATCTTACGAATAGTTTTTGAGATATTTTTCAAATATAGTGCAACTTCCTTATTTTACTAACTGCGTATTAACGCGGGGACTAGAGTCAATTCGATAATAGTAGATTAGAGGCTTAGTACTTATGAATATCGTGTATCCGAAGTAACTGAGAAACCTTGTGCCGCAGAAATTTTATTTCATTTTGTAACTCTGTGTAAATAATTTCACCCACTTTTTAGGTTCAAGCAGTATTTCGTGATGTTTTTCGTTTTTGGCGTGTTTTTAGTAAATTTCCCAAACTTAAACGTTCCACTAGTGATGTACAAAATGAATCTTTAAGTCCCGATTCCGGTTGTTCCTTTTATGATGCCGCTTATTTGGCCAATGAAACTAGAAGATCATTTTTGGTAATTGGTACCGCTTGTCTGGAAGAAAATGATCATTCCGAGTCCACCGATGAAATTGGCTGCAGTAGTTTAAGAAGTTCTAATAGTGAATTGGAAACACCATTTCGTAGTCGAGCTTCTACAGATGGCACTTTGTTGTCGCGACCACGTAGATGGCGTTATCCCCCACCGGGTTGCCTATTATCTCATACAAATCGTGTGGAGAGACGCATGAGTATTTCAACACGAGGCAGTAATGCTAGTTATTAAAAACCAGGCTTAAAACTATTTATAGATATATTTATAAATGCTTTTTTTAATTGTTTGTAATATTCAAAGAATTTATTGTGTGATTAGTTTAAATTCATATTTTATATAATAAATATTTTTTGTGCAAAGTATTTTCTGGAAATTTTTAAACAGATTTAGGTATAATTTTTGGACGTGATAATATTATAATTTTGTTCTCCTCCTTTAATCTTCATCAATTTTCAATAAATATTCTTCAGCTCTTAGTGCCAATTCACGTATATTACGCAAACAACCAGCAGCTGCCAATTGTAACTCTTTATTAGTAGAACCCACACATTCCAATAAAAAGGGTACAACACCACTCTGAAAATGTCTAAATGATTAGTATATCATAACCAAATATGACAATTTGTTGGTACCTGGTGCATTGTTATACAATTTTGTGGATCCATTGATAATTTCTCTAATGCCATGGCTGTGGTGCGATGAACTTCAGGGTCATCACTAGTCATATAGGACACAATGGGTGTTACAGTTCGTAAACGCCCCAATTCTTGTGTATTATTACCAAATGTAGCACAACTGGCTATTGCAGCGGCCAGATTCTTTCGTAATAAATCTTCAGTGGTATTGACTAAGGAGAAAGTAAAATTGTTTTAAAATATTATATGAAAAATTTACAGCTTCAGTAGTTTCAAAACGAATTGAAATCAGCGCTCTTCATAATCGAAGAAGAATCAGCTTATAACAAATTTGAATCACTTTTTGCAGCTGATTCCATAAAGAAATATACGACTTTTCCCATCATTTCGGATTCAATTCGAATAACACAACTCATTTCTGAGGACAGAAATAAAGCTCATTTTAAATACTTTCTTATGAATAGAATCAAACAAAAGAAAAAATAATTAGATGGGATAATATCTGGACTATACAATGTGTATGTCAAAACTTCTCAAAACCTTAGTAATATAAGGCCAAATACACTCTCATGATGGAGTATTCTAACTGTTTTTCATACAAGTCTCCATGATTGCCATATAATATAGATTGCCATATGATCAACAATAACACAAATTTTAATTTATTTTTCACGATCTTTGTGAAAAATGTGAATACATTTTTTCTGCTTAAAAACTTCAGACTTACCCAATCCCGCCAATTTATATATAACCTTAAGATCCGTCAATATAGCCAAATTAGTACTATCCTTTGCTATAGTTGCTATAGCAGCACATACTGCCGACAAAACTAAAATATCCTTTGATTTCAAGAGACCTACAACTAATTCCATGGCACCCACTAAACTGCGCACTAATTCTCCCGATTCATTGGCATTTTGAACACAAGGACATATGGCGTAAGCAGCATAGGCCTGAACCCTAGTATTAGTATTCTTAAGTAAAGACCATATTAAACGTACTGCATCCAATTCCTCTAATATACGCATACTCTCCATATCTTCTGCACATTCTTTTAAAGCTTTAGCTAGATTTTCCAACAAAGGAGCATGAGATGAATTTAATAATGAAACTAAAGCCGGTAGTCCATTAGAATTACGCAAGACATCACGATTATTTTGAAAGCGAACACATTCTGCTATGGCTCCGGCCACATTTGTTAGCACAGTATCGGATTCATCATTAAGTAAAGAAATCAAATGATTTACAGTGCGTAATTGGTCAAATTTCTTGACATTATCGTCGGATATAGCGCACATCCAAATGGCACCGGTGGCTCCAATCAGAAGAGGTTTGTTATCGCGTACAGTTTTGTCTTTAATAATGGCCACCAAAGGTTCTAAGCCTCCTGCTTCTCTGACTAAATCTCTAGTTACCTGATCAAAGGCACATTTGTAGAGAGCAGTACTTCCCTCCATTTTTAAATCCAAATTGCTAGAACTCAAATGATTGACAATATCGGCAATCATACCTTCGGTAGTAATAGCCAGTTGGAATTTTGGCTGAAATGGTAGATAATTTTTTAAAGATATTTGAGAATATATATATATATATATATTTTTTTTTAACAATTTTACTAATTACCTGTGAAGCACATTTTTGTATAGTGCCCATTATGGGTATAACCACATCTATGTGACAAGATTTAAGCAGACGAGCCATTAGTGGAACAATGCCACTTTTACGCATTAACTCTTTATTATGTTTAGAGTCTGACAAAGACCACAAAGCTTTAGCTCCAGCTCGAGCCATGTTTAATTGTTCTATTTCTTCGGAGGTCAATTCTTCTCTAGGAGTTTGCAAAATACTGTGGGAAAAATGCAATACTTTTAAAATGATTCTTTATATTTGCCATAATCTTGAACTACTTACTGCAACTTTACATCTAATAAATCCACCAATTTAGGAATCCCACCACAAGTACGCACATATTTTCTAGCTAATCTTACTTTGGCTACATTAGCCAAAGTTTCAGCAGCTACAGTTTTTAAGTCCCTCATAGATGAATTTAATATATCTATAATCAAAGGAATACCATCCAAATCTACAATAGTTTTACGTATATCAATATTTAAAGAAATGTCAGCCATTACTGTTAAAGCCCCTAATCTACATTTTGCATCATTACATTCCAATATATTAACTAACACCTCTAAGCCACCAATATCCTGTATAGCAAATTGATTTATTTGTGTAGTCAAATCATAATCCTGCAGACAACACAGTGACACTATCGTAGCGGTTTGATTACCAGCTTTTATATATTTTACTAATTTTTGTATATTATAATAATCGGCTGGTATTTCTGCTGCTCTAGCTACATCTTTCCAACGTTCTTCTTCATCTGTCGAAGACTCTACCTCAGTCGAATCGGAATCTTGAACATGTACGGAACTTTTAATATTTGTATGACGTTCGGGACAACTTCCACATTTTTGCTGATGTTTTGGTCTTCTAAAGCGTAATTTTGATTTTACACTTTCCGTCGGCGTTTTATTTTCATGCTTTTGTTCCATTGCCACTGTTTTAGAGTCAGTTACATCAAATGCCTCTTCATCATTTTCAATAATCGCATGAAATTCAGTCATTTTCCAGAGAAATATTTATCAATATCCAATAATTTTTAATAATGATAATAATAATGGAATAAAAAATATGCATGTATTACACTAACTGCCATAAGTTTTCGTTCGGTTTTTAAAATAAATGAATAACCCAAGATGCAACTTTAAGAGAACTTTGAATTACTAATTAATGTTAAGAATTGATTAGTTTTATCTAATTGTATTAGGTGCACAAATGCTGCCCCTTATTAACTGATATCAAATATTTACTACCGTGCGTAGCATTTAATCGAGATTTTATATAGCATATACCACCTCTGGTACTGGTACTATCTACTATTTCAAATTTCGTGAAAATCGGTTTAACCGTTTAGACGAGATTAACGCATTTCATAAATCAAAACAAATCTATTTGACAGACATTAATTTTCAAAGGATATTTAAAAGAAGGAAGAGTATTATTCGTAAAGAAGAAGAATGTAAGAAGAAACAAAAATACTATTTATCTAGAATAAATAGAAAATAATCAACACTCACTGTATTTATTTTCCAAAAAGAGTATTCTTACAAACTATGGTTACCATAACAAAAAACAAAAACTCAAGAGTGTACAAGGGGAATGTCTTCTATACAAACACTATCAAAATATCTTAGAATACTTCTTCTACCACTGTTATATTCGTAACAGCTATGTTAACTACCACTAACTAACCCTTTTCATTTTTTGACAAAACAGGTCAACATAGGTCTACTTAAGTTTAATTAAAACTGTCATTTCAAAGTTTTGTAACTGTAAGTACAATATGTATGTCATGTGTAGATTTGAAACTAGTAGTACCTCACTAGTTGCTGCTATTCGTTAAACAATGTTAACTAAACGGTATTTTTATTATTTTTTAATTATTGTGACAATATTAAATTTATGCAAAGGATCTACTTTTAATCGGGAAATGTAAGTTAAACAAGAATAAGGAGAAAAATGCTATATAGTTGTAAGACCGTTATAACTCATAGCCTATAGATGATGTTTAAAGTGTTATACGATGTCAAATTGAATATAGCATTTTAAAAAGAAAAATTTTTTCTACAAGTTTATTGAGATCTAAAGTTTCAAAACTATTACTAAAGTCTTGAGAAAATCGTTAACAGTTTCTGATTATACAGGTCAACTGTAAAAAATATCGTTAAAAAACTATGATCCAAATATGGTCGATATTAGTAATTTAACAACATTAACCAAGATTATGATTTTGGAAAGACTTCTGTTACATTATTTTTGCTCTACCTTTTATGTAGAAAATTATGAAACTTAAAAACTCGAGAGTGATATGAATAAAATGTTTCACTTTCAACACTAGGGTTTTTTAAATCGACTTTCGAATAATCGAACTTTTGTTGGGAAAAGAAAGTCGAACTTTTGTTGGAAACGGCTATTTGGTTTGAAAATTCTTTTTGTTACCTCATAGTTGGAAAAACTTTCGAGTGGCCTTCCTACATCGAATTCTCGAAAAAGGCTTTCCTCGGGACACTCTATTCTATAGTAATGAAACACTCATTTTCTTAGCCAACTTACGTCTAGTCGAACGCAGAGATTTTTGCGTCCGTAATTGTCAAATTTTATTTCTCTCTTCAAAATGTTACGACTGCACCAATAAGAAATCTATTGTGTAATCTATTGTATTGTTATTTTTTAATTTCATTTTTTTTTAGTAAACAAAGATGGGAAATAAATTAATTTTACTTTAAAAAGACAATAAATAATAAAAAACAGAGAAAAAATAATATTTTTGTTAAAACAAAGACAAATTGAAATTTCTCATGTACGTTTTCTCCACCCGTTAACATTAGATTGAAAATAAAAGTTTTTTGTCCCTTTATTCTGCCGAATGGTTTATACATATGTATGTACATATATATTAATTATAGGGACCTAAAGAAATTGTATTTCAACAGATAGACTGACGGACAGAGAGGTTTACAACATTATCTTGATCCAGAAGTTCCATAATTGTATGGTATAATTTTTTTACTTTTAATTTTGAGTTATAACAGTCTTCCCCTAAATAAATTAATAAATAAATAAATAAACTTTTTACACTCCCCTTAGACTTTTAAATTCCTGCCAAGAGAATTTTCTACAAACGCTTTTATCACAGATATTGATAAAGGCCCAGGTTGAACGTTGTTTTGTTATTATAACCGATCAGTGGTATAGTAACATTTATGATCACAATTTCTTTAAATATTCTCACAATCCGATAACCTACTTTTATATACAAATTAAGGAATCGGAAGATTTGAAAGCTCCAAATTATAATACTGTTCGTGTGCTAAAACAAATAAAAGCTTTTAATTGTGATCTTCATTTTATTACTCTTTTAAATGGCATTCAAGTTAAACGTTTATTGTTATTTTTGGAAAATTATCGTATTTTAAATACTAAAAGGAAATTTGTTTTTATACAAGATGATAGACTATTCGAAGATGGTATGTTTCGTGTATGGAGTAATATGATATTTTCGTTATTCATAAAACCTTTGGAGGATGAAAAAAGGTATGTAATTGAATTTCAAATTTAATGGGCATAATATTTTATAACTTAATAATACTTCTTAAAGTTTTATGATTTCTAATATTGCATTTCCTAATATTTTATTAAATGGATCCTTAACACTTAAAAAAGTTTTCGTATGGTTTCAAGGAAAATCATTGAGAAATGTTAAGTTATTTACAAATACTCCAGCAAATTTAGCCGGTATATATTGGATAATATGAAAAAATAATGAATTTGAAAACTTAATATGTAATTGAATTTATAAATTATTTAGGTTTACAATTACCGGTAGCTGCTTTTGAACACATACCCATGGTGACTGTTTTGAATCAAAGTAAAACGGACATTAAATATAAAGGAGTGGAAATTGAAATTGTTTTATCTTTGGGTAAAGCTATGAATTTTAAACCAAAATTTTATGACAGTCCCAATAGCCAACAAGAACGTTGGGGTAGACAATTAGCAAATGGCTCATATACTGGATTAATAGGACAATTGGTAAGATTTTCTTTTCTAAATAATTTAAAACACTTCTTTTTAAAATTATTTAATTTTTTAGAGTTCAAATTTAGCTGTAATAGCTATAGGAGATTTGCATGTTTTCAATGCTTTTAGTTCCATAATTGATTTTAGTAATCCTCATAGCTATGAATGTTTAACATTTTTAACACCAGAATCATCACAAGACAATTCTTGGCGTACTTTTATACAACCATTTAGTGGAAGTATGTGGGCTGGTGTTTTATTATCTTTGTTTCTGGTGGGAACTCTTTTCTATATTTTATCTTTTTTACATGCTTTATTAATGCGCAAAACATGCTCGCGAACAAGTTCGAGAAAGTTTTTTAAACTATTTCGCCAACGAAAAGGTAGAAGAAATCATATATCAACCAACAGTTATCGTGATGTGAAATTTCGTAAATACCTTAATCAAATGGTGGTTTTATTGAAAACAGAAGATTTATTTGATAATTTTGAAAATTGTATATTATTAACATATTCTATGTTAATGTATGTTTCATTACCGCGTATGCCCAGAAATTGGCCTTTACGTGTTTTGACTGGATGGTATTGGTTATATTGTATTTTAATAACCGTAAGTTATCGGGCCAGTTTTACTGCTATATTAGCTAATCCAGCACCAAGAATTACTATTGATACTTTGGAGGAATTAATGCAAAGTCGTTTGACTTTAACTGTCGGTTCTATGGAAAATAAAAAACTATTTGATAATGCATTTGATGCCATACTAAAGGAATTGGGCACAAAAACTGTTATTCTCACTGATATAACTGATATAGTATGTTAACTACTTGGAAATAATTATTTAAAGAAAAAAAATAATAATAATTTATTCACTAACTTACAGGCTAGTAAAATTACCAAAGGAGGTTATGCCTACTACGATAACCAATATTTTCTCAAACATTTACGTTTAGAGGCCGCTGGCTCTCGCAAAGATGAAGATGTTTTACATATAATGCGCGATTGTGTAGTAAAAATGCCTGTTGCTTTGGGTTTAAATCGCAATTCACCTTTAAAACCCACTATTGATAAATATCTGCAACGTTTAATGGAATCGGGTCTATTGGCAAAATGGTTACATGATACCGTTCAGCATTTTCCCAACGAAGAAGTTATGCCGCCAGAAGCTTTAATCAATTTACGCAAATTCTGGGGCTCATTTGTACCTTTAGCATTTGGTTATTTTTGCAGCTTTATAGCAATTTTATTAGAACATTGTCATTTTCGTTATGTAATTTGTAAGCATCCTTTGTATGAGAAATGTAATCCAAAGTTATATTATAATTATAAAAGAAAATTTCCAGATAATTAATAAGAAAGAGGAGGTTTTGCTAACTTTAAGTTAAAGTTAAATTTACTTTTTAATATTTGATTATAGTTTTATATGCACAGAAAAAAGTAAAAATCGACTTCAATTACGAAATTTGTAATATTAATTGATTTTGCTCTAATCATCAAAATGATAATATTAATAACTACAATNNACATCTCCGATTTCAATGAAATTCGCTACATGCATTGACCATTGCAAGTGTTTCCGAACCATGAAATTTCAGACCCATGTTTCTTCCCGGTATGGAAATATGACGGTTTAAAAAACGAAAAAAATATTAAAGAATAATTTTATATGAAAAACTATTTAAAAATGTACACAGAAAAAAGTAAAAATCGACTTCAATTACGAAATTTGTAATATTAATTAATTTTTAATTGATTTTGCTCCAATCATCAAAATGATAATATTAATAACTACAATAATTGATTTTATTATTACTGCTTTTTCTTAAATAGACATAATGAGCTGAAAATTTATTTTATTTCTACATTTTTATAGAAAAAAATTATATTTTTTTTCTTTATATTTTTGTAAGAACTGTCAATTTATTTAAAATATAAATTTATACCAATTAGAAAATTAATTATATTAATAAATAATATAATTAAACTCCAATACAAATTTAGTTAATAATTTTATTAAAAAATAATTTGAAATATTTTTTCTGTGTGGAATTAATAACAAGCTAAGGATTTTAAACTGCGCATATTCGATTAACCGGCAACGTCGATTATCCGGAAAAGAAAATTAGTAATTTGTAATTGTTTTCTTTTTTCCATCAATTTAATTTTTGCATCAATTAACCGTGATTACCTCTATTATCCGGGACTCTAAGCATAATTTTTTTCTCGTTTGATTTTGAACGATCAAACACAATGTAAATTCCATCGTTTGAACAAAATGAATCAGTGCAAGGAAAACTGCAAGTTATCTACATTCACGTAAAAGTAACCCTTATGTGTTGTTTCCAATATTAAATCCTTGAATTATATTGAAATTGAATTAAATAACTAAAAATGTTTCAAAATAATACTCAAAATACTTAATTAACCGGGAAAATTGATTATCCAGAATGCTTCCGGTCCCGACCGTTATGAATAATCGAGGTACTACTGTATTTGTGGAAAACTTCTTAATAACAGAGTAATATTAAGAGCCATTATTATAATATTCATAATATTACAAAAATAAATTCCTTAATACTAACAATGCAATATATGTAAAAATACAAAATAAAACAGATTCAAATTTTAGTGGAGACGTAGATTTCTTTTATTAGCAATAAAACTAATAAAAATAAGTTACACGCCGTGATTTCAACGAAGATAGTATAAATAGTGATAAAACGATTAGTTTGGTAGCAAACAATATTTAAGTCACCGTTAACAGTTTACTCGTTAGTATAAATGTTAGAGTACTTCCAACAAAGTTGCAAAAAAGGGAAGCGAAAATCAATTCTAACGATGTTGAAAATAGTATATTTGATTGTTAGCAAAAAGGAGCTGCTAACAAATCTAAATTAAACACTTAACATTTTTGAATAAAGCAATAATGTTGTTTATTGTTTCCATATTTCAATTCTACATAATTAAAATAAAATGGAAAGTTGTATAAATGTGCGCGTAATTACACAAAAAAGCTTAAATAAAAAACGCATACAACATAATTAATACATATGTTAAATAGTGCAAAATAGAAAAAAATATACATACAAAAAATTCATTTATAAATATATATAATACTAAATTAAAGGAACATATATACATACATTAAAAACCAAACGTACGCATACAAATATGACTGAATGTACGCATATAAGTACGTAATGAAAATAAAATACATAATACACTATCACAATATATAATTATAAATAAATAATAATAAACTACAATACATATTTTTACGTCTTTATTTTACGACCATGTTTTCCCGGATACTTTGCACGATCATGACCATTTAGTTTATTTTTTGAATTGCCATTTAAGCGCAGACTACCATTTGACTTGGAACGTGATTCGAATAGAACATCTGAATCAGTTTCAGAGTCGGTTAAAGATGTGGTGGTACGAGAATCTAAAATAGAAAGACAATTTTGTAAACAGAGTTATTGTATTTTTTGAAATGCTTACAATTTGGTGCCTCCTCATCTTGGTTACCAATTAAAGAATATTTTTGGACTTTTGGTCTTGAACGGGGCTTTTTTGATTGTCTACAGGCCATAGCTATAACCCAGAATATGGCTGATAGTATGAGTAGGGATACTATGACACCCACAAATACATAAAGCACAGACCAATCTACAAATATTTATTAATTATTATGGTATGGCGTGTTCTTAAGTATATAAAAATATTTTTATATTACCACAATTAGCATCTTCCATACCCCAAAAGTAGCCAAATGAAGGCATCCAAAAAGCTTCACAGAAACAGGCTCTGGTATCATCATTACAGACACCATGACCGGAACATTTATTTTGACATACTACCGTACGCACATCAGCAAATACAGTACCCAATATAGAAGCATCTCGTTGTAATTTATCTTTTAGTAAGTGTTCAATGGCTAAGCCATCTATGGGGCGTCTTACATCACCATTTTCCAGCTACATTTTATTTAAAATTATTAACATACATTTAATATTCATGTTATACATTTTACCTCTACATAGAAGATTAATATAGCCGCATTTGTTCTGCTATCATGCTTTAATTCTCGTACATTTATTTTCATATCGCCCAATAGTAAACCAATTTTTTGCACAATAGTATTTAAAGCGGAATGTGTCAACATTGAAATATTTGTAGGTAGTGTTAATTGCACTAAATTTAGTAACATGGGATCGGGATGAACAAATACACTAGCTGTATCAGAACTAGTAAGGCCCTGTTCATCGCTAACAGTCAATTTAAAAACATAACGTCCCGATACAAGATTGGTAAGCTTTAATTAAGAGATATAAAGGTTAAATACTTATTTCTCTAATGTATTAAAAGTACTTACTATCATTAGAGGCTGATTATCTGTGTCTGCAACTATTTGTCCGGCTGCTAGACTAGCATCTTCCCTAGTCCATTTATATTTGACAACTCCCAAATCATCCGAAGATAAGTTACCATTAAAATAAATAGCTGATACTGGTAAAGTAATACTTTGATCACCCCCAGCATTAGCAATAGGAGGAGAATTTTTCTCTTGCACTACTTTTAACCACATACTATCTGATGCTGTGTTGTTACTTTCATCGGCAACAGTGAGTTCAAATTCATATAAGCCCAATGTAAGGCCAGTTGCATTAGCAATCTGTAATTTTTTAATGTTTCACAAAATTATTATTTTTATTTTTGTACCCTTCAAGGTAGACACAATATTCTAATTCAAATAATAAATATTAAGTTTATTTCTTAACATTTATACAAAAAATATGAAAAATTCTGTAAAAAGTGAAATTATGCAAAAATCGCAACATTTCTTTTTATCCAAAAAAATTTACTAAAATGATCGACATTTATACAAATTTTATTCTAAACATACCGTTTCATTTGATTTTACAATGACCGCTTTATTAGGACCAGAAACTTCCCTCCATTTATAAGTTTTAATACCAATATCATCTGAAGAAGCAGAACCATTTAAGATTAACCAATTCGTGGGTAAATTTATAGTCTACAAAATTTATATAAATTACATTTAGTTCGTTTAGGTATTGATATTATTTGTAATTTGTTTTTACCATATTTGTTCCAGCTACGGCAATTGGTGGTGAATTAGTTGGCGGTTTAACAAACACATGAACTTTGGCGGTACTAGATTGACCACTACCATCGGTTACTTTCAGAACAAACGTATACATTCCTTCTTCCAAATTAGATAGCTGAACATAAGGAGTTCTGGTATTTTGCATATCAACTGCCTTAGCTTCATCACTAGCATCTTTAGTCCATTCCCAAGCGACAATTTCATGATCATCTGAACTGGCTGTGCCGTTGAGTGTTACATTATTGTTGGGTAAATATAAGATGACAGCATCACCAGCATTTGCTACAGGAGGATAATCCGTACCCTTTAGCACTGTTATAGTGGCTGTTGTAAAGTTTGTCACATTATCTGTATCCGTAACAGTCAATTTAAAAGTATAATTTCCTGGCGAGGTAAGATCAGTTAATTGTAATGTATTAACTTCTGGCAATTTTGGTTGATAGCCAATTGGTCCGGAAACCACTTCCCAATGCCAGGAAACAATTTTATCATCATCTGTACTGGTACTGCCATCTAAAATGGCATTAGTTGTAGGCTGTCTTATGGTTTGTTCTTTGGGTGTTATAATCACTTGAGGGACTCGATTAATTCTTTTCTCCGGTAATACTGTTACATTTGCCATAGCTTCGCCATAGGTTCCATCACCAGTGACGGTCACTTTAAAAGTGTACAGACCTTCAGATAGATTTGACAATTTAACTTTTGATTGACTCTGGTCGGATATGGTGCCATTCATAGGACTTTTAGGTTGATTTATTAAAGTCCATAAATATTTATATTTCGTATTGCTAGATTCTTCATCGGGCACCGTAAATGCAGCCAAGGTCACTTCCTTCTCTGGTAAACGCACCTCTTTGGAGACCACCGAAACCATCAGTTTTTTATTGGCTTCAGTTTTAGTTGTAGGTTCGACTTCCGATTTCTGCTGTGTTGTGGCTTCATTTGAAGAAGAAGAGGATTCTAAAAGCAGATTATGAGCCGATCCTGATTCGTCTAATAAATTGTAATCTACTGTATCAGGAACACATACTCTTAAATGATTACGAACAAAACCCCTTCTACATTTACATATACCAGTAGTCACATCAACACGTACGGAAGCACATTCTTCATTTAAGGGACACCTACTTTCACTACCCGTAGATATGTCTAAACTGCAGGTAATATAATTTGGCAATACTGGCGAGTCGGGGGACAGATTTTCTCTGTAATACGTCAAGTCTTCTGGTAAGATACCATCATTTTCATCCAAGGTCGAAGACATGAGGAGTTGCTTTACTCTTTTTTCGGCTAAAGGAAAGTCATCATCATCATAGTTACTAGCTTCTGCTGCAGTACGTGAAAAGTATGGAAATTTATGAGGTTGTTTCCAGAAATTTAAAGAATTTATATTTTCATCGGTCTCCTCTATAGGTAAAACTTCATTTAAAATTTTTGAGGCTTTAAGCGAATTTAACCAAGATTGTTCTGGCTTATCGCTATGTGTTGATTTTACTGGGTTTACCAAAACCATTTGTATGCGTTCAGTTATACTTCTACGTTCTTTGGGCAGACAAGCTTCATTGCTAACGCAACGTACATGATAGCATTTGTGTTTGTACATAAAAACAATATTACAAGTATTATTTCTTCCCTTTTCACAGCAGGCCTCTACACAAGAACGAAGATCTACTTCACTATTCGTTGTACCATCCTCTGCAGAGGGATATTTTTCAAAGTATCCAGCTTTGAATTCATCCCTTGGCATAGCACTTTCAAAGACATAACGTACCATATTGGGACATAAAGTAGCTAAATCTCCATCAGCAGCATTGCGTGTATTAACAGGAGTGTGAACGCCTTGGGTAGGTTCATGTATTGTGGCCGAGGTTTCTGTAGTAACCAAAGTATTTTCACATAATACTAAAGGCACACCAAAAACCAATAATATTACCAGCACTTTGTTACTGCAAATGAATTTATCAAAATTCATATTGGAAAAAAAGCAGAATGCGGTTTTTTGTGAAATATTTTAAATTTTTAAGTCCATCTGTTTAATAAGATCAGGAAATGGAATTTATTTTATATATTTGTATTTTTGTTGTAATAAAAATATTCTTTTTTTCGTATATTGTAATCAATCAGAAATTAAAAAAAATATAGAACAATAAAAAAAAACAACCACCATCCAGGGTTGTCAGATTTTTTTGAGTCTCTGTCGCCAAATTGCTAATAAAAATTCGCCAAAAATCGCCACAATTAAATTTAATATATCCTTTTAAGATAAACTAAAAAAAACATTAACAAATTCAATGATAATTTCAATATCTAATAATTGTTGAATAATAATATATTAATTTCATTACACTTATATGTTTTTCATCATATAATTGTTGAAAAACACCGTTTTTAATAGAAAAATACTAAAAACTTAACAAATTTAACTAAGCGAATACCTGTTTAATCAAATTTATAAAATAAGCTAAATAAAACGTCACATTCAGTCGCAATAAAAATCGCCAAATCTGACAGCACTGTCACCATCTATCTACAAATGCATAGCATAATTAATTATAAAGTACTCGCACATCTACAAAAACAACAATTCCATGTATTTTGTTAGTGTAAAACTACTGCACACAATGTCAAAATACTATGAAGAGAAAATGAGACAATAAATCAGAGGAAGAATAAAATACTCAGAAAAAAAATTTACATAGGAATACAAAAAAATTTGACAGTATGAAATCAATGAAAAATTGTAAAACAGCTGTTTTTACGATTATGCTTCATCCACGTATATTTCTGTGTTAATCGAACGACATTTTAAGAAATACGTGTTTTCCCCGCATATGCATGTGGATATACCAACCGCTGAAATTAGAAACCTTGATAGATAATCAGTTAAGTTTTCAGAAATTTTCTGGCTAAGGTATTTTTTATAGTTATCGATTTTAAATAGTTAAATGTTTTTTCTTTACAGTTGCTTAATTCAAATTACTGTTCACGTTTTTGAGAATTCAAGTTTTACTCACATTTTAGAATAGCCTGTGTAAAAAAAGTTCATACTTCTTAGTCGTTCACGATTTCGAGTGTTCATGTTTTCGCGAGTGCACAGAATTAATTATTATTTTAATTATATTAAAAAAAAATTAAAAGGTATAGATAAAAATCTTTAAAGCGACTTTAACAAAACAAGAAGATTGATGCTATTAGAGAGATAATGGAATGGCTCAAGGGCCAGAAAGTAGGGATATCAATTTCATGTATTTCATTTACTGAAGCCATATTTTCTTTGAGTGTATATTTTTCACTCTTACTAATATAACTATATTTTTAGTCATTGATATTCCTACTTAAAGTTAAATTAAATTTGGGATATTTACCAGGAGTACACAACAGGTTGGAGTTCTCCCAAACCCCCTTTGGTTGCTTGAGGTAAATTTCATTTTAAGACATGAACAAATTTGAGCGTATATACAAAGTTCTAAAAATTATATAATAACATAATCATACATGCAAGAAACCAAATTAAATTACATTGATAGCGTAAAAAGCTTTTGTTATTTCGAATAAAATTCATTTACATTTTGAAATTATGACGATAAATGGAAATTAAGTGTTGGTAGTGCAGTGGATAAAAAAGTTCATCACGTAAATGTCGATAACAATGTTTATTCTATAATCGCTATTGTTCCATAACTAATTAATGGTGTATAAACGACATAACAGCTGTTTTGGTAGATTTGCCAGTACTTTATTAGTTGTCTTCACGTAACATGAAATATTTAACATTAACTCTAACATTATGTTACTGATAAATGTAGATCGTTCAATATGATGTTAATTTTAATTTTTTCGATGTTTAAACATGGTTCTTTTAACATTTGCTTGTCAAAAACAACTGATTAAAATATATTGCAATATATACAATATTTTTTTTTTTTTTTTGTTTCTATCATAGTATAATAACAAAGTACTCGCACATCTACAAAAACAACAATTCCTTGTATT
>MINK01172393.1:28790-41848 GCA_001735545.1 Phormia regina
GTTAGTGTAAAACTACCGCTCACAATGTCAAAATGCTATGAACAGAAAATGAGAGAATGGTGGAGAGAAAGACCAAAATACTCACGAAAAAAAATTTACATGGGAATACAAAAACAATTTGACAGTAACGCGAGGTGTATCAATGAAAAAATTGTAAAACAGCTGTTCTTACGAGTATACTTTCTAATTATACTATGGTTTCTATATGTAAACAATAAAACATAAACAAACTTTGGCAGATCTGCTGGGCCAAGGGTTATACCCATAGTATAATTATAAAGTATACTCGTAAGAACGGCTGTTTAACAATTTTTTCATTGATACACCTCGCGTCACTGTCAAATTGTTCTTGTATTCCCATGTAAAATATTTTCGTGAGTATTTTAGCCTTCCTCTTATTCTCTCATTTTCTATTCATAACATACATTTTGACATTGTGAGCGGTAGTTTTACACTAACAAAATACAAGGAATTGTTGTTGTCGATGTGCGAGTACTTTGTAATTATACTATGCTTGTACTCTTTATAGAGTTGGGTTTATCAGCTGAATTGATTGAGCGCTCATTTCAGCTCAGCTCACTAAAATGAACTAGTTCGCTCTGGCAATCTTACCTTAGAAAATGCAATGCATCCGCAATTAATACATATTTGGCTTTAGTTTGAAAAACATTAAAAGGTCAGCATGAAATGAAAAGGAGTTTAAAAAATAAGTGGACTTATTCGAGCAAAAATGTGACCGAAATGAAATACAATCATTATTTCATTTATTTGTTTATTTATTTATTTCAATTGAACCAAGCCCATAGAGCCGAATAAGGCTGGAAATTATTTTATATTTATTCTTTTATTTTAAGAAGTTGAACATAACACTTATTATTAAAAATATCACTTAAAAAATTGTGTTTAGTTTCTATAAGCAGATTTGCATGCACAATTTTTTCGTGCGCAGTCCTTACTTAGTACTACAGCTCCTTAAGTATATCTTTTAATTGTTTAACACACACATACTCAATTTGAAAAACTCGATTTTTAAAAAGTAATCAATGTTGTAATGTTACATACTTAAGAAAGGTCTAAATCAAATATCAACAAAGTCTTATGCACTCTAAACTGGAATGTTGTTTTAAAATATTTACCCATCTTGTATTTTGTTTGATTTTCCTTTTTTATGTTCATACATGTGTCCAATATGATGTGTAGCCCTTAAGAGTTTAGAATTTAAAGATCAGTAGTATTTGAGCAACAAAGAGTAAAACATTTGTTGAGCAGCAAAGCAAAGTAAACTAAAGGATTTAATGTTAGTTTGTCGAAAAATGGCTGCTGTAAAACTGGTTAAGAATTTACTTCTAATATGTTTTTTATTATATGCTGAAACACTACAAGTTCAGGGCAGCCGAAGAAGTGGAGAAGTTGAATCAGATGCACCTGCTGCTGGCCACATAGTTTATGATCAAAGACAAAGTGGCAAATATAACATACATGTAGTTATTAAAGATGTGGCCATAATCGAAATGGATCGAAATGAAGTTGCTGATGTATGTACAAAATTTATTTCAAGTATTTGTTTTTATATTTTATATATATGAATGTGTATTCGCTGAAGATTGCAAAATTATACACCCTAACAAAACTTTCAATTCGTTTTGAAAACTTATTCGATTAATCGTTAAAAAATTTATCGACTAATTTTTTTATCCTAAATTGAAAATTGTTGTTCATTCGAAAATAATAAAAAATATGTTCCTCGAATAGTCGAATAATTATTGTTCGAATGACTACCCAGTACTTATTAACTGTCGCAAATTTTAAACCTTTAAAATTTTTCCAGCAAACTTATGGTGATGAAGATTACTATTACGATGAAGATGATTTAACTGTTAAACCTTTAAATATTAAAACCACCACTACATCTGGCAAACCCTGGAATTTTACAACAACTAATTCAACTTCATCAGAAAAGCAAAGCGTGGAAGTAACTACACCTACCAAACATGAATTTTCAACAGTTAGAACTTCTACAACCATTCCAACTAAATCAAATAATATTAATATAGTAGAAACAAACACTTATTCATCCCTAAATCTGCCAGCAGTTGACACTAAACCGCGTAGCAAAATAGAACCTATATATGCTATTGAAGAACCAGTTCTTCATCCTAAAAACCATTTGCAAGAATTTAACTATGGTCTACCAGCTCCAGCTCAATCTAGAGACGATTCTACATATTTAATGAAAAGTAATACAACAAATAATTTAAAAAATTCAAGAATTTATAAAGTAAAAGTTCATCGTTCTAACCGTCCGCATCAAATAGCATCACAAACAGTACGCTGTCGTTCATATCAGTACAGAGATGCTAGAGGTAATTGCCGTGGAAAGAGATCTTCTTCATCTGGATCAATAATGTAAGATTTTGTGCTAATTAAAATATACGAGTAGTTTATATAAGAGCATTTCCTAAATAAAACTATATTTTAACAAAGAAATCGTAAAATAATAAAAACATTTTTATACATTGTTCGAGTATTGCCCAGAATAAATAGTATTTATTTAATTTAAATTCATTACGGAGTATGTTGGAAAGTTATATTTGGCTGTGCCAAATATTCTTTTGTATTATATTCTGATAAAAATGTAATGATATAAATGGGACTTTTCTAATAGTAATACATGTTTTATCCACACATTTATTAAATGAATATTCTATCAATTTTACAAAAATAAAATTTATTTATTTATTAAATTCAAGTAATAAAACGAAGTCTATATAGGCCAATAAATTCATATTACAAAGGCAAACAAAAAATAAATAAATAAAAATCGTAAATTGAACCAAAAAAATCAAAACATAAAACAAAATCACTTTCTTAGGCTGAAATTTCACAATGATTTCATATTTTATTTTCGATTCTATTAAATCTTACGATGAATAAAAATCCTCAATTGCTCTCTTATGACTCCAAACGTTATAACTCTACTGTAATTATATTATAATTCATGGTAATATTTTTATCATTTTTTCTTTTATCATGTTTACTTTTTTAAAACTCTGTTTTAAACGTTGAAAACTGTTGAAAACTTGAAAGCATGAACGACTTAGAAGTGTGAACAATTTTTTACACAGACTATTCTAAAACATGAAAGCTCAAAAAGTGAACATTTTTTAATGGTAAATCAGCAAATAAGTATAAACTGTTTTTCTTTCCAATCTTAGAAGCATATAATACCGTTTATTGTTCGTTAAAACGAAAAAGATTTTATATTCATGGTTTCCAATTAAAAACGGGAAAAGTCTCAAAAATGTGAACATCCTTGGTAAAAATAAGTTTCGCGAGTCTACTGTATTAATTTTTGTTTTAACAATCATATGTAAACTCCAAAAACATTTCCGGGAAATGCTTTTTAATAATTTATTCCTTTATATATTTAATTCTTATTTTTTCTTTTTATTATTTTTTGTCATTTAAAGTAAACGCCTCTTCAAAATGTTGATAAGATTGCCTTTTAAACAGGATGAACAGCAGCAAAGTGATGATTAAATGAAATAAAATTCGCCTTTCGATTTGAGTTTAACTTATAAAAATTAGTTAAACTCTTTTTCAAGAACTGCAGCAAAACAATGTTTATATTAAAGTCTATATCTATATTAAAGTTGAAAAATTCTTAAAGAAACAAAGGCATATATTTTAGATATGATTTAAATACATAAATAATTTATAATAATTTTAATAGTGGATTTATATAAACAATATATAATACTTTACAATAAGATATGTACATTCTACAAAAGACTTTTATCAAATCAAAAAATAAACGAAAACAAATTAAATCACCAAACAGGAGAACAATGTATTTTTCTTGTATATTACCATTAACTAGAAAAAATGGGCATAATTTATACATATACTTAAAATAAACATTTAAAAACAACGATCATCGGCTTAAATAAGTATTTTAAAATATGCACTTTAAGTCAATTCGAAATTTTATATTTAATACATATTTGGTTTAATTTTTATTTTAAATAAACTAAAATTAGATAATGAGTAAAAATAACTCAAAAAATAAGACCCACAGACAAGAAAAAAAATCAACATACATAGAACATAAATTTTAATAGAAATTATTGTAAAAAGTAAATTAAAAATTTTAACAATTAAACGCCTAATAAATTATAAAATATAGTCGTTGTGATGTAAATTAAAAATGTTAAAAAATGCACAAGTTAAAATTTTATAAAGTAGTGTGTTAGTTGAGTAGTAAAAATTTTCAAAATTATAATTTGCTATTAAAAATATTTCAATCAAAATGTAACAATTCATACATTTAATATTTTATGTACGATTAATATATTGCGCGTTAATTTCTTAATTATTTATATGTAACTATTGAATAATAATTTAAATTGTTAAAACAACTAACAACTAACTAATGTCTTTTACCGCAACTATATAAAACGCTTCCAATGCACGTTTTAAGTAGGCAGCGCTCTTACATTTATACATACAATGTAAATAGATGTCGTTGAAGTAGAAATAAATGATGAGTAATTGAAGACGTCTACATGTAGCTTAAAGACAGCTTTCCAGGTTGTACGAACATTTTTTAAGTTTTCCATAAAAAATGTTATAACGAAAAAGTATAATACTCTTACCTTATAATAAGTAAATTTATGATGAGTTTGTGACCATGACTGGTGCCGGAATTAGACAATATATGTTCGTGTTAAATCTTAGGGGGAGCAATATTTAAGGAATTCCTGGTAGACCATTACAATTTTGTCTTTGTTGTTGCAGCATATTAGCTCGAACTCTTTGTTGCTCAAGTCTTTGAACAGATGCCGTGAGGTGTGAGTTTTCAACATATAAATCTTTAACTAGAATATCAGCATTTTGTAAACGCTGTACTTGTTCAGCTATTAATGCACCCTGAGCTTCTAAGCGGCCATGTAATTCATTTAATTCGATTTGGTGATGACGCCAAGATTCTAGAGAAAATAAAATGTAAAATTCTATTAAAATTATTCTATGTGTATAAGAAAACCAAAACCTACGTTGCATTATTGATTCGGTATATTGTTGCTGTTGCTTGACCACGTTTTGCAAATGTCTATTTTTTAGTTCAAGTTGATTGACTCTTTGTATTAAGGAAGGATGTGCGGTGCGCTTTAAATTAAAATATGTAGACATTTTTCGATTACAAAGATTTGTTTCGTAAATATTTTCTGTACAACAAAACTCACCGCATAGGCTTTTTCCAACACCGGCTTAGCTTCTTGCAATTGCTGCAATTCCATTATTAAACCATCTCTTTGCAATGACAAATCTTTAATTTGTTCTTTCAAAGAAATTTCAAAGTATTTTAAACGTTTAAGCTCATCTTTTAACACGCTTGGCGTAGGACTAGGCGAACTATTCTTTGTGCTGCCATTAGATTTGTTAGTGTTTCGTTGTTGAAAACTATGATTTGAATGAATACTGTGCGTTTCAAAACTTTTTCCAGATGCTGTAGATGATGTTTCACAATCAGCCACATCTCCAGCTTCGGACTGAGTTGATTGAGTTTGAGATTGTGTGGGCTTTTCAATGGGAGACTGTAGAGAATGATTTTGAGGAGTTGTGCTGAATATAGTTGTTTCCGAAGTTGAAAGATTACTATTAAAATTTCAGAAAAATTGTTAAATTTAAATGACGTATAGTTAAGATAAAAGTTAAACAATTAAAGTATTTTTTTAAATACACATTATTAATAAAGGTTGTTAATATGTATTTAAAAATTTATGTTTTTTTAATAAGTTGTAGGTATTTTTTCATACTTTTTATCTGGAAATTAATCATTTTAAACCGGGTTCTTTTTGATCAATTTTTTAATTTTTTAACATTAAACTAAACAAGGTAAAATTATAAGGGAAGTGGTTATTTCCAAGTCTTGTAAAGTTAAACAATTGAACATTAAAAAGAAAAAACAAAAAAATACATATAAAAAAATATATGTAAATATTTAGTTTACCAATTCAAATGAAGATTAATTATTTCTAGGTAATCAGCAAATTATTTTTGGCTATATTTTGCAAAAATTTAATATGTATGTTTTTCCCTACGCACAATTTTCCGTAACCGGATTATATTTTATGAACAAAAAGTATAGTTTTTGAGAACGTTCTCTCTAATAAAATAGTTTGGTACTTTTTTAAATAAATATTTTTTATACATAAAAATTACGTATTTTTAGTTTTATACTCTTTTTAAATTGAATAATTTTTGAAAATTGTTGTTTTTTGAAAAAATAATTGATAATTTTAGGAAAATCTGTACTTTTTATACAATTTGATATATTTTGAAAAATATTTAGTAATATGTAATTGAAAAGTACTTTAAAATATTTAAACTTACAATTTATTTATGACACATTAACCTACAATGAACTTATCATTACGCTCTCATATATGATAAAATTAATATATTTAACGCATAAAATTTGTTTTATTATGTCCTACTGCATAACAATGAAGTTTAAAAAATTATCTATACCAATTTTGAACCAATTTGAAGGGCTAGGTGAAATAATGAACCGATCACAACCAATTTTAGCTGGCTTCGCCTTTGTATAGGAAAAGGCTAAAATGTCAACTTTCTTGAAACAACAAATTTGTACTTGTACAGCCCGCCAGTCAGCCATTCAGACGGACATAGTTAAAACGTGCACTTTAAAGTGGGTATTGAATAATTTTTTTTTTTTTCTGCAGTATTGTCAGATTAAAAGATTTATCTCCAAATTAGGGATTTTTCTTTTGATAACGGGGATTTATTTTAAAAAAATATCATACCACACGGAAACTAGATACCGCTGTAATGTAGGGTATGAAAAGAATCTTGTTTTCATGAATTACTTAACATATTACAGGGCATTCTAACCTGTAAAATCTGCGGTCTTTTTCATAAACTAATACCCATAAGATTACTATTAAAAGTTCAGAAAAATGTTTAAATTTAAATGACGTATAGTTAAGATAAAAGTTGTTTAACTTTTATAGTACTTTTTTAAATACACATTATTAATAAAGGTTGTTAATCTGTACTTAAAAATTTATGTTTTTTAATAAGTTGTAAGTATCTTTTGATACTTTTTATCTGGAAATTAATCATTTTAAACCGGGTTCTTTTTGATCAATTTTTTAATTCCTATTGAATTTCAGTCTGAGGTACACGCCGGCCATAAAAGTAACTGAATATTTTTAATTTTAGTAGAGCCATGCTTACAAAACAAAAACAGGGCCGATGGCCTTGGCAGCCAGTGCTAAACTTAAAATATTGTTCATGAATTTATAAGATCAATATTAAATAAATAATTAATTATAACTTTCATAGCATTTCAACGTAATATTGACGCAAGACCAATGTGCCATATTTCTTGAGCAATACTAAGTGGAGGGGATAATTTATTTGTAATCAAATAAGGTTTAAGAAAAAATAGGATGTTTTGTAGTGTTATACAAGCAGTTGCTAGTTTTATATTTTTCATCAAAACTTTAATAAAACACGAATAGTAACAAAAATTTTAACAAAATAAATGCCAATTCTTAATGCTCATAAAATTTGCTTAAGTGCTAACATATTGTTTTCCATTAAATCGAGGTAGTTTTTACACTACACCACTATGTGTCTGTGCAAATATTGCAACGTAGTAACCTATCCGTTCAAGTTAGAATGGTGTAGAGTATCATATAGACGGGCTTGACCGACTATACCTTTTTCTCTCGTTTAAAAAATTTCAAACTAAAATCTTCATGTCTCTCGGTGGAAACTAGGTTTTGATTTTAAACCCATATACATTCTATGAGAAATTTTCTTAGAATTTAGTTCTTGCTTCTTTTAAAATATTAGCTTTGTTTTTAGTTCAAGCATAAACAATAAAAAAACAACAATAAAATATTATAAATGTATTATTGATTAATGCATATCATAAATAAAAACTCGATTATCAATGATTATTTAATTTACTTCTTTATTTTCTAAATTTTAGTAAAGGTTTTTTTTTTTTAATTGTCGTCAAAATTTCTCTTAGAGAGATTTATTATATTTATTAAGGTACTTGTTTGTATTAGAACTTTAAGTTCAATCAGATTTAATATTATTTCGTTTTAAGTGTAAGGAACATTTAAAATGAAATTATATATTACCAATTAACCGATTTAAAAGACGTTTAGAGAATTGCATGGGCGGATATTGAGTTTTCAAGGGAAAGGAGCAGCTAAAAATTTGTAGATAGTGATTTTAAAAAATAAATATATATTATATTAAGTATATTTTAAATTTTAAATTAATTAAACTTAAACCGATTTAAGAGTTTGTTGGATGTTTGGCAAAATAATGTATGTACTCACCGTACGGTCTGATTGCTCATAGGCATTATTGATCCCAAGGCTGTTAAATTCGTTTCCAATGGTTGGCAGTTTTTGGCTGGTTCTTGTATAGTACTCTGATGCCACAAATAGCTTATGGGAGAATTAGCTGGACTATTAGCTTCGGTTAAACTGGTATTGGTAGCAACAGTTTCAGGTTTGAGTTCATAGGCACCAGTTAAAATCTCTACACTTTCACCCAAACGGGCACGTAAATCTTCAATTTCAGTTTGTAAAGATTCAATTTCTTGTGACTTTTCTTCGAACATTTTGCGAGCATTTTCTCGTATTTCTTCGGCTTCAGCCTCCAAATCAGCATATTGTTGTTCGAGAACATCTTTCTCTTCAATGGGCGAAAGGCGTCCATCTTTGCTAAATTGTTCCTCATATTCACGTACTTTTTCCATAAGTTCGGTAAACTTTTTGTCGCTCTCCTGTTGTTCATCTTCATAAATTTGACGTTCCTTTTCGAACAATGTTCTTTCTTCGGTAAGTTTTGCTTGCCAATAGTCCTCACAATCTTCATAAGCCTTTTGCATTTGTTCTAAGCTGGCTTCTAGTTCTTTGCAACGTTCTTCATGTGAAATGGAGTTTGAGGATGTGGTAGGAGATTGTGTTTGTAGTTTATCTTTAGCTTCTTGCAGTTGTTCTTCTAATTCTGAGATTCTTTTCCTGAGCGTTTCTATTTCTTGTTGGGCTTGAGAGACTGATTTTGTTTGTGAGTTGTGCAATTCAGAATTCAAAGCCATCCATTCACCGCTTGTATCACTATTTTCGCTACAGGTATTATTCGTATCATTCGTACACTTTCTCAGTTTACCCAAACGAGGACTTTCTTCAATGAGTCTCGTTTTTGAGGGAGAATCTCCCCTTCTTTTGGTTGCCGTACTGGAAAAGCTCATTTCGTTTTCATCTAAATCTTGTTCTTGATTTTGCGTTAGTTTTTTCCATTTCATTTTCATTTTATTGAGATCATGATTAAGAGTTTCCACTTCGGCAATTAATTCATCATTTTTATCTCTTAGATTACAATTTTCAACTTGTAAAGAAGAAACTTTCTCTACTAAACGTAAAACTTCTTCATCATCATTCGATTTTTCAAATTGATGTTTACGACTTTGGGAATGATTTGTTTCATCCATTTCAGTTAATTCTTTTTGCAAATCAATGTTTTTTTCTAATAAGTCAGTGATTTGTTTTTGCATTTTTTGTTTTTCACCCTCTAAGTCTTCATTTTCTTTGCGCACCAATTCAAGTTCGGTTTTAATCTTAATTTCTTCTTGTTCGAATAGTTTTAGTTTCGATTCTAAGCGGGAATTTAGATTAGACCAATTTTCACGATCATTAGCCAAACGAGCAGTTAGATCACGCACTACACCAGCGTGTCTTTGTTCTAAAAGCCGTATCTGTAATAGTGAGATATATATCATTTATTATAAGATTAGATTATATTGCTTATTACTGACTTACCTCTTTCTTAGTAGCATCTTCTAAAGAAGCATGTCTTTCATCAATTTCTGCTGCTAATAAAGCAATTCGCCTATTAGCATCCTTATTATCAGCTCTTAATTTAGCATTTTCATCACGTAATTGTTTTGAAAATTGTCTTAAATTATTAAGTTCCTCCGATTGTAGCACTAAATTGGCTTTCATTAAAGCCATTTGTGGCTCTTCTTCCAGATTGGTAATTTCCTCTTCCATTACCTTGTTTAGTTGCGCTATATTTATTTCATCATTATCAAAACCCAAAGCTAATAAAATACCACGACCATTTGGTATTGAAGCACGTTCCCATAAATCTAAAATACTATTTATGGGCAAGGTTTCCATCAAACCTGGTGATTCTATAGTTAGATTAAAATATTAAATTCAAATTATTATTAATGAAATTAAGGAGGAGTTTTCAACAAAATATTTAAACCACAAAACATGAATTAAATTTAAAAAATAATAAAAAATCCTAAGATTTTTCAGGTTATTACGAATAAAATAATTTTTTTTAGCAAAAATAATTCGAAAATAAAGGATTTAAATTGCAAACTTCCAATTTATAATAATAAATTCGAATTATTTTATTTATAATTACGGTTAATTTTTTTGTTTAAAAATGATAGAAAATTGTAGGAAAAATTCTAAAGTCCAAAAAAAAAAAAAGAAAAAACAATAATAATAAAAAAGATGTATGAAAAGGTTTAGTGTACAAATTTCTTAAGTGCTTGAAAAATAGAGGTAAATAAATACTGAAATAGGGTGCCAAATTTTAATTTGTTTATTCTACAAATTAGCCACTCTTTGAAGAGCGAGCGTTTTTATACCACCAGCCGTTTTTTTATAAATCAATGCCAAATAATTTGATTTTTAGTTGAAAAAACAAACCTTTAGCCAAATATCCAGATTTTAAACGACTTTTGCTTAACTCCCAGTCATAGGAACTCCAAACAGCGTGCATGGCGGATGATAGATTTTTCATACCTATATTTTAGATATATATACGGTGAAGTTGAGGTGAATATTTTACGTTTGTTTAGAGATGGAAGACAAAATCATAACTAATCATTTTAACAGAAATGCTAAAGCATAATTACAACTAAGTTAAAACAACGTAGCAGTAAGACGAAATACTTTTTGTATTACTTTTCTTATATGTATGCAACGGTGGCAATAAGAATAATATGAATGAATACATTGATATTATAGGGCAACAGCAATAACAACAACGACAAAATCATTAGCAATAAATTCAAATCAATTTTAGCATTTGGTTATGCTTTTTAAGGCGTTAAATAAGCCAACCGTAATAAAAATGTCTCTTATATGTATGTATGCAGTGTATAATAGATAACTGAAGCAGAAAGTAAGTTAATGGCAATAAATTTAAGTGCATTTACATAATTATAATAATGAAGTCATACATATAGTTTTTAAGGTGAAATGGTATACTTTTCGCTCTATACCTGAAGCTGTTGAATAAATAAAATTTAATAAAAAATACTATCCCACAACTTCTTATTAAACTAAAAGAATCTCTTGAGAATATCGAAAGTTTTAGGTGAAAAGTGAGTCAATAAATACATGATTAAACAAAAGCTTTGATGTTTTTTTGAATAAAACAGAAAAGGAACTGTTATTTAAAAAATATATTTATATTACAAAAATACATACCTAATGACTCTACGCTGCTGCTTAGAGCATTTTTGGTTATGGGCATTAAAGAATCTTTTTGCAAGTTTCCTTTATTTGCCACCAATTTGGGTTTATTTTGATTAAAAAAATTACGTTGGGCAGGTAAAGAAGCACATCTTTTAAGTTTACTTTCAGTAACGCCTGTAGTACAACGTCTTCTTGTCCCAGGAATATCGGTTTGAGACGTGGATCTTTTCACTTGTTGTGTACTACAAGCACGATGAGAATTGTGAGAATCATCATTAGAATCGTCAGAATCTGTAACAGTTTGTTCATTAGGTTTTTTTTGAGTTTGTGGTCTAGAACGACGACCATATTTTTTAGTTCCCACCACCAGCTTCGGTGATACTTCACGATCTGAGGATTCTGGAGGACTGTCTACAATGAATGTTTCCTGTTGGTCAGATATTATTAAAGCGCGTTCTGAAAACAAAAAAACATTTATTAATATTCACATTTATTAATAAAACTTTTTGCTTTAAATCTTACGAAATTGTCTAGCCAATTTTTCCATGGTGGGATCATTATAAGTTTTAGCCTTTTTATAAAAGAATCTAGTACCCATTTTAAATTTTAATTAAATGATTTGTATAAAATTGTTATTTTTACTCTACAATCACAGTTTGTGTCTTACAGACAACTAATGATAATATATTATTTTCTCTTAGTATTTATACTAGTTAAATTTAAAAAGTTTGCCCACAGGTATTAACAAAATAAGGACCTTTTTCTTAGAATTTAATCTTTCATATGTAAAATTGTTTTTCGCTAAACATATGCTAAATAATAAATTCAGGTAAAAAGTAAAATAAATGTTTAGCCTAATGTCAGGTGTTTCCAATCGTAAAAGATTAACAACTAAGAATGTTGATGAAAGGTCTAATTAGTTAATCACTTTTGGAAAAATAACATTTTAGTAGGTATGACATTAAATTGTTTTTAAAATATACAAATTATTATCCATTATAAGTGTTGACACTAGCAAAAATACAATTGAATTCTTTGAAATAGAAAATATAATTCTGTAGTTATTTTAGTAAAGTAAAATCTAAATATTTTTAATATATATTTATAATAATAATAATAATCGAAAAATTTAAAAAATAAAAATTTAAAATTACATTTGTTTATAAATAAATATTTTTTATAAAAAATCTTTTAAAATTTAAAGTTTTTAATGAAAAACTTATTACTTTTTTTTATAGAAAAAAATAATAAGAATAAAAAATAAAAAAAAATTATACATTATACAGTTATATCATGGTATTAAATAAGTTTTCAATCCAGAAAATAAACTAAACACACATACTTTAAATATTTAAAAATTTTATGAATATGAGCGAGATGCACACATGCACATTTTTGCAAACGTAATGTTATTAAGAACGTATTTAATTAAAATCTGATAATAAAAATCAAAATAAAAAGTATTCAATATTGCGGTATTGACAAAACAATGGAAACTTTTAAACT
>MINK01172394.1:0-26131 GCA_001735545.1 Phormia regina
AAACTTTATATTGTTAAAGCTCGAGGCAATGTTAAAAACAAATTTAGGACTAAAAATCATTTTTTTTTTAAATTTCTGGTTTAACATGCTTTTTCCAAATAAGTGTTTGAAGCAACTATTAAATCTCTAACGGAGGGCTTTAGTAGTAGGAAGTTCATTAGTAGTAGTTAGAACTATTAAAGTTTAAAAGATCAAGAATTTCCAAGTTATGGAATATTATATATATTCAGATTTTTTTCGAACGCACTCCTTAAACCCATATTTGCCATAAAGTGTTAATCTGTGCTAAATTTAATGAAGAGCGGACCATATTTGTCCATATAAACCCCTCTTGCGAAAATTGTGTTGACGTGGATAAATCCTTTACGAAGTTAATATCAAGTTGATATTCGATTCAAATATGATAAATGTCAACAAAAACAATGGAATAAAATTTAATGATCGGTCCATAATTTACCATAGATCCCATAGTAAGCCACTTTCGGAAATCGTCCTAAAGCGCATAAAATCATATATGGAGATAATGACTGAGTATCAATGACTTGTTCTGTATTTTTATATTTTATTTTACATTTAGTACAAGTGTTAATCTACAATTGGCCAAAGGTCTAATATAAGTTCTCTTTTGAATCTTTATGCTCATATATAATGGTAAACATCGTAAGGTCCATCTTGACTGCTATAGATTCTTTCTCGTTTACAATGGGAAACTTAGTCATATAGCATAGAACAAATATTTTTGCTAAATGTTCACTAAAAGGAACCCTGAATAATACTATGATACTTTCCAACCTATTTGCATTGACTGGACACTTTTTTGTTCTCCATTGGCATATAGCCAAAAGAAAAAAAAATAAGTCTTTGAGATAAAATTAGTTTTGCAAATATTTGCGCCCGATTTCATAACACCACTGCATCTAATATATTTTAAATACGTAAGTAGAAATTCTAGTATCAAATATTAAGGGGATCGGTACAAGTTCCCATATAAGTCCCACTTCCGGAAAGCAAGAGAATTTTAACTCTAATAACATATACTACGTCATGTACTCTTCTAAATTAACTAAAAAACTGCTCAACTCGGACCATATCAAATTTTATTTTGAAAGCTCCAACGATTCATAAGTTAGAAAAAAATGCAAACAAAAGCGGAAACTTTTGCAGTCGGACTGACATAAATATTATAAGGAAAGTTTAAAAATAAAGAGAAGAAAAGAGAGCGGAATAACGCAACAGCCAGATATAAAACACGCTAGAATTACTGAAAAACTACTCAGAAAAAATCAAGTTTGTGAAAACGTGTATATTAGGCTTAAACGAGAAATGCTTTTTATGTGAAATAGTAATATTACGAAATTTACGTAAAATCTGAAATAGGAATCATAAAATATGAAGTCTATTTTAATATATGATTCCAGAATTGTATATACGAGGTATGGTTCTGTTTGGTGTTGTTATTTAAAAAATTTAAATGGTCGAAAATTTTAATATGATTATTTTTTATTTTTATTTAAAATAAAATAAATTGAATACATACACAGAAAAAATTATTGCCGACTTTTTTACAATTAACTCAGTTGTTTAAATTTGCATCAAAATTTAATAAATATTTTCAAGAAAAAATAAAATAAAAAAATAATTTTGGTGTGATTTTTAACTTTTATTTCATTCAATCACTTACTTGATTGATTTAATTAATTTATTAATTGGGAATTTTTTTGTGTTTTGTATTTTTTATAGTTTTTAGTAATTGATATAATCATTTTGGTGAGAGGTGCAAATTTAAGCAAGTTTTTGATTGAATGAATTATTTTCATATATTTTTGTTAATTGGTGACTTTTTTCTGTGTATAACGAATCTTTGGAACGAATGTAATATATGTTTGTCAGTATGGATTTTGTAAAGATATACATGGTATTCTTAAGGACTAAGACTGTAATCTACTTTTTTTTGGGATTGACTAGTATCACGATTTGTAAATTTAAGGAAGTTTCACTATATATTGAAGCCTATATCGAAAACTACTTGACTATCTATCTAAAAAATTATAAATAACATTATTTTCAAGTATTCTCTATTTTACTTTTTTATACGACCGACAATTATGGATATATTAAGCTCATTTTCAGTTGTTTAAACCACATCAAGGATTGTCCTTGAATGCCGATTGTTGGAAAGATTAGGCCTTGACGCAGTGGAAGCTTTCTATGGTAACACAACAGGACCAAGTGACCTGTAACCAATCTAACCTTAATCTCTGTAAAAAATTCTAAATGAAATTATTTCCAAGTCTTCCCTACTTTACTTTTTAATATGGTGGAGAAGTTAAGCTCATTTTTAAAAAATCATACAAATTCGAAAAACTGAAACTTTTATATTCCTGAGTCATAAAAATAAATTTGTTGCAATTAAAATAAGAAATATTTTTTTTAAATCAATAATAATTTTTAATTTATTTATAAATGAGTGTTTTCACCGAATTTAGAATGAAATCAAAACATATTGATTGATTTTAATGGAATGGGTCTTAATTTACTTTCAATAAATTTAATTTTATGATTAAAGAATAACAGCTATATTCACAATAAAATAATGTATGTTTGATAAAGGTTTATTAACTTTTTGTATGTAAATTTCCATAAGAAAAAGTTAGTAAACCTTTATCAAGTGTACATTTTTTTAATACGGCTGTAAAAATGTGAATTTTTGACATTCTAAAATTTTTTTAATTTTCTTAAATGTCATCTAAAATATAAATTTTTAAAAGAATTTAAATTAATTTAATTTTTTTAATTCTATTTTTTAAGGGCTCAATATCTTCATAGTTGTTAGCCCTATTAAAAAAATAATGTAAGAAAGATAATTGTAATTAGAACTTTTTGATATTCTTTTTCAGACAAGTAGAATTCGAGATGTACTTTCATATATGGTGCAACCTCTTTAATTTTACAAATCTCGTATTAGGGGCTTAGTACTTATGAATTATTAATTTAAGGGTTGCTAAGGTTTATTATTTTCAATCTTATTTTGTGGATGTAGTTCCCATTGCACCACAAACATAATGCACTTTTCTTTAAATGTTTAAAAAGGGTTTAATGTTCACCTTATTTTCAACATGTATGGAGGATCCAATGGGGCATGTGTAATAATTGGTCATAATACATTGGTATACAACCAGTAAGTAAGGCTGATCCTATAGCTAACCTGCGAAAGGAGCACATTCTTTGAACATTTTCAACTCTTCTATGTGATCCTTTCTAGACATTCTTCAATCGAGTATTTTTTCTAGATATTTTACTTTTGTTATCTGAATTATTTTGTTGTGAGAGATATGCTACTCAGAAAATCACTGACATGATTTTGATTGTCATGATCTTTAAAATGTGGTTCACTTAAGAGAGATTATTTTGTAATGAATTTTACTCTTTCAACTGCAGTAAAGTAATTTCCGTCATGGTAAATGCTTCGGATAACTTGGGCTGGATTCGAAAATAAACATCTGAAAGATTTATTTATTATTTATGATCCTCTAGCTAACCTGCAAAAGCCGTATATTCTTTAAACTTTTTCCACTCTTCTATGCGATCCTTTTAAGACATTCTTCAATCGAGTATTTTTTCTAGATATTTTACTTTTGTTATCTGAATTATTTGGTTTTGAGAGTTATGCCACGAATTTTACTGTTTCATCTGGAGTATACTCAGTTTTAAAGCAGTTTAAACTACAATCCGCCGAGTTAAATGCTTTGGATAACGGTCGGCTGGGCTCGAAAACAAATAACTGAAAGATGTATTTATTTATTCCTAAATTTAGTTTATTTTTAAATATTTAATTTAATTATAAAGTTATTAAATTTATTAATTTATAAATTTAAAAAATGTTATATTTTCTTAACCTTTATTCAGAAGATGAAGAAGATTTGTTAAACTGAATTATATTGAACTTCAATAATACAACTTTTGTTTTATATCTTTATGATAGGAATTTCTACAAATCCATTGTTTCATGATATGATATAATATATCATATATTAGAATTAGAGATAGAGAGTCATGGATATATGTTTTTAAGTAGGTAAAAAATTTTATAATATTCCTAACAAAAGTATAATTTCCTTGTGTCTAAATGTTTAAAATTTTAAAGCATCTAAGTATTATGTAAATCAGTAATAACTAAGTAAACTAATAAATTATTAAATTTAAGTGTCTGACTAACAAAATTTTATATTCCTAAGAAAAAACTTGCACAATTTTTGGGTGAAGTAGAAAAATAATAATAATAAACAAATTTAAACAAATAAACATGAATCGTATGCAGGCGGTAAAGGGCTTTTCCATCCCATAGTATCTACAGCATGTTCCGCATTCAAAATATTACGATGAAAACGTTTTTAATATTTGTGTCATTCAAATAATGCATACACATATACACACACGCAAACACATACATTTACGCACAAAATTTAAGTGAATTGGAGCAAGGCAAGTTGGGGGTTAAAAAATTAGGTCACGCAGTCGACAACAACAACAACAAAAACAACTACAACAGCAGCGACAAAAGTTTCTACAACAACAACAACAACAACAATACAAAAATGTTTATAAACGCATTTTTGCTTTATTTTTCATTCATTCATTTCATTTGTTCATTCGTTTAAATTGAATCCAAAGTCAATAGACAAACAAATGAAATCATTATGCGTAGAGTAGAGATACGAATTGAATGTGAAGACAACAAATGTAGATACTAAACACATACAGACATACACATTGATTACATACAAATTTATGCGTATGTTTGTTTTTCTGTCTGTCTGTTTGTCTCCCTGTTGCACAGTTTATATTTTGACTGTTTAACCGTACGTCCGTCCGTCTATCTGTCCGTCTGTCGAAGTATTAAACATAAAATAAAATTTGTTGTATATAAGAGCTTTTATGCAAAATGAAATCAAATGTACTACGAGTACATACTCGTAATTTTTTTATGCTGTAAATAAATTGAATATTACGCATTCAATGAATTAAATAATGAATTTTAATTTAAATTCTTTTGTACTCGTGTGTGTGTTTCTTTTTCTTTCCCATTTAGAAAAAAATAAATAATAAATAAATTGTATTCTTTAATGATGTGTAATTTATGTGAAATGCATGTCCAAATGAAAGATTGCATTCATTGGAGTTGTGGAAAATGATTTCAAACATCTGTATCATTTACATTTATATTTCCTTCTCCCAAATATGCCACAATGTCTAGTGGTGAACGTAGTTATGAAATATTTAATTTTATAATTACGAATTTGATATCTCAATGATTAGATAATTTTATAAAATTAATAAAGAACGTAAGTGAACGAAGTTCGGAAGGAAAAATAAATTTAATATATTTTTTGAAGTAATTAATATTAATATAATTTATTAATATTTAGATTATAAAAAGGATTCAACATAACGCACGATCAAGTGTGAATTAGTTGGCTGTTTATGTGACGTGTAATGTAATTGTAACAATTCTGATTCTGTTGAAAACAAAATATTCTTACTCGCGGTCCTCACCTGACACGTTAATGATAAATGAATACCGTACAGTGTCTCATTCAAAGAATAAAATGAAAATAAATTTGGAACTTCCAAACGGCTGGTCCGATTTCAATGAAATTTCAGACAGTGTTAGTTAAGGTGTAGGCGAGTTTAAGTTTAAAGTTTGGAGGTTACAGACACCTCGGGTATTAAAAAATTTAAAACAATCCAGATTCGTTATATCTCGGCCGATTTAAACAGTATATAATGACATTTAAGAAAAATATTTATAACCAACTTAACTGGAAAATATTTATAACCAACTTAACTGGAGATTTTTATGGACAGATTTCAACAGACAGACATCATTATATCAATTACCTTATCAAGCACACCAATGCTGAAGGATAGTACAATGTTTTTCAAATTCAGGGCTCCAAGTTTAAAAAATTTAAATAAAGCGAGGACAAAAATCATAAATGAATTTTTGATGAATTAAAAAAAATGCCCGTGGTGAGAAATTTGGAGATCTACCCGTCACCTTTTTGATCCCCTAAGATTTTGTATTCCTCAAAATCAACTCGGAAGCACCTCAGCTCTGAGCATCGAAATTTTATTTAGATATGTACCTTCAACGGTTCACAAGTTATAGAATTATTTACAAAATAATTCGACAGTGGACTGCTTTTATTGCAAAGATAAATGCGCTAGATACAATTAGAATCTAAAGTCTTGGTTGTTTTCGTTCTTTCATAAAATATAGGAGAACTTGAGAATGTTGTGGTTGGTTAGCTGGAAGCCCTCATGTTCAAAGTCCTACAGGCAAAGTAAATGAATGGGATGAAATGATGAGGCGTTATTACAGAAAAGTCGTAACACTATCGGTATGTATGCAACGGATTTCACATATATTTTGTTTTTGTTTCTTTATATTTTTTTATATGGCAACAACAAAACTACATGTATATAAAAGTTGTTCTTCTTCTCATAAATTCCATACATAAAAAATATAAGGCAAATCTTTCTATCTCTTTCCTTCTTATAAAAATTTAATATAAAATTATGTGATTAATTTTGCAATAACGGCAACACGTGTATTTATACACTTTTTGGTGATTCACGAAATTGGGTCTTATGTGGGAACTATTGACAATTATGGATCGATCTTCGTGAAATTGTAAGTCTTTTATACTTATATAAATATTATATGTTTTTAATATAAATAAATATTAACAATATGAGATTTATGGACTCTAAAGTGATTTTGGAAAGAATGGTTTATATGGGAGCTATGGTGAAATATCGACCGATGTTCATGGAATTTGGGACACGGATTTGGACAGCCAGCCCACCACACGGACGGACATGATTAAATCGACTGAGAAAATTATTCTGATTAAGGTGGGGGTAGCAAGATTTTCTCTCTGCGTTACAATATTTGCACAAACACATAAAACCAGGGTATAATAATCTGCTTGGATGTGTTTGGGCTCTAAAGTTTCAATTGAGAAGCAGTTGACACAAACACATCAACTATTTATCAGTTAAGAGTCAATTTTCCACATGCCTGTTGAGTGCTCTCGCGCAATAACAATCCGTGGCAGAGTGGTTAGCGTAGAAGACTATAAAACATAGCATACGTTAGATCAACATTGGTTCGATTTGGAATGCGGTCATTGACATTATCTAAAGATTATAAAATAATACATATATATAAACATAATTTATTTGTAAAAATAATAAAAAAAATTTTAAAATTAAATAATTATCAATTTGTTTATTAAATTTTTATTATATAATTGACACTGAACCTGTCCTCTTGGACCAGTCCTGAGACCTATTCTGTGACCTGAACCAAGGGTTAGCACATTAACCACCGCCAATGACTACCCCATGAAAAGTGACAGGATCCTCTCATAAAAAATTGTGGAACTGAGACCGGTTACTAGCTCTGAGAACCTTTCACGTGATTAATTTTGAACCGGTTCTCTTAAATCCATGGTAATGAAAGTTCTTGTAGATGGTTCAAGGTAGCTAGAGAAGACAAATTTTAATATATCGTATTAGATATTGAAAATTATCGGTTCATATTCTGACATTACACCAATAAGAAAGAATAGACCAACTGGTCTTTACAAATTTGATTTCTCTTTGGTAAACGATATAATCTTGTAGTATAAACAAACCTTGTGTTTAAAATCTCCAAAAACTGTGCTAAATCCAGAGGAAGTAAAAATATCCACAAATAATAAATAATTTCGTTTATGGCGATTAGTACCTTAACTCAATACAATTTATTTCTAAGAATTTCTAACAATGAAGATGAAACTTATAAGTTAAAAAATCATATTTAGATTGTTGTTTAAAAATATCGAAACTTTGTATCTGTATCTGTTATCCGAATTGGTTTTACTTATATCGGCTACAACACATATTCTGCTGCATACAAAATGCTGCTAATTAAATCAACATTTTTGTGAGGCAAATTACTAAACCATTGTTTTAAGCATCCATTAAAGGACAATCATCCCTTTTTTATTCAGTTTTTTTCTTTTATTTTTGTAATTTTCTTGTTGTTGCTCTTGGTATTTAGTTATTATGTTGATTATCATTTACATTTTAAGTACAACATGTATTCATATCCTTTTTTTTATAGTATTTTATTTGGTCCTTTATTTTATTTTTTTTGTCACAAAATTAGGTCGTTTACCCAATAATTGCTATTATGACACAATAAATACTTGTACCTTGTGTGCCATGTAATGTTGTTATTGTTGCAGCTGCTGCTGCTATATTAGAAATAACAACACTGAAACCTACCGTATTTTCATTTTAGTTGTTGTTTTTTTTTATCTCCTTATTTTTATTTTCATATTTTTCTCAAAGAATTGTTAAGAAAAAAACAAAACAAAATTATGATGTGTTTGGTTCATCCACGTGTTATTTATATATATTTTTTCATATATATTTATTATGTCTCTCTCGTTCTCATTTTTGTCCTGATGAATAAGGATTCCCAATATGTCCGTCTGTTTGCATGCTTTTCTATCAGTCTGTCTGTTTTTCCGTCCGTCCGTTTGTTTCTTTACATTTTATGGATGAATATTTTTTTCTTCATACAATAATTTGATGAAGAAATTGTTGCGTAAGGGATGTTGTTATGTTGCGTTGCGTTGTAAGTGGAACAACTGAGATTCCTTTTAAATGTTTATGTATTTTTTTTCGTTCATTCGTTCGACTTTAATTCTTTAGTATAGTTCTATGCTTAAGGAAAGCTAAGAAATAATATTATTTATGTACATATGTATGAGTAAATGATGAAGGACTATTTATTACGTATTATATTCAATTTTTATTCTCCATCCCATTATGTACAATATCCTTCTTTTTAAGAATTTCGTTGTTTATTGTTTTCTGTTGTTCTTTTCTTTATCCTTTGTTATTGTTTTTTTTTTTATTTTTTCTTTATTCTACTTTCATTATCATTTTTTCTTATTTACTTTTGCAAGGTAGTAAAAATTATTTTTATATAGAGCTTTTTTCGAGTGTCCTTGAACCCTTTTCCCTCAAATATTTCTTGCATAACTTTTGGGTAAAGAAAGTTTTAAATGATTGTTGACATTTTCCGGTTAATTTCTTCCGTCATTAAAAAGTAAAAAAATAAGACAAAAACAAAAAAACATGAGGTTTTTGGAAAATGTATTTAGTTTAATGGGTTAAATATTCTTTAATTAAAGTAAAAACGTTTTGAATTTAAAAAATATTAAATTAATAAAAATTACAATATATTTTAATACACACAGAAAAAAGATTAGTTGGTCAATGGTTGTTAATATTAACATATAATAGAATATAACAATATATATATATATTACAATATTAATAAAAATTAATTATGACAGCGTAGTGTCTACATTATTTATTATAAAATAATAATTATGTTGGAATAACAGTTATTAAAACTTCAAAGTTCGTTATTACAACCAATTGCGTTTGGTTCACGCAACCGAATTAATTTCATGTGTTGCTTCTTAATATAAAAATATTGATTTTAAAAATTTTTTAAAGTTACAAAAAATAAAGAAAACAATTTATTTACACATAAAATATTAAAATAAACGTAAACGTATTATCGTTTTGGAGATCTCTTCAGAAAATGTCGATGAATATAATAAAGGATATTTATATGTGTATTGTAAATAATGTATGTATTTATGTATAAAAAAATTAAAAATATATAAACATATGTAAAAATTAAAAATAATTTTTTCAATAGAATGAATCGGTTGCGGGAACTGAATTTTATATTGTATTTTACAGTTGCTACCACTGCACAATGGAGCCAAAAGCAAAATAAATGGCAATAAGTCTGGAACTTTGAAACCACTAAACCTATTTAGATGAAACATGGAACATCGATAGAGAAGGAGTTAGGCTTTTAGAATATTGTTAGGTGGAATCTGTAGCAGCAGCATGGACGCCGCTACAGTAGGCCAAATTTGAATACCTCGAGAGTGAAAAACATATTGGGGGCTAATAATTTTTACAAATATTAACCGATATGTAATAATTTTACATTTTTGAATTCTCCTCACCAAGACAAGGAAAAAACATGCGTATTGTGCTAAATTATCTCGTTTAAAAGATATATAAGTTCTAAACATAAATTTCTCATTTTTCCCTTTGACTTTTTCGGGATTTCGCCCTATAATTTTTAAAATAAAATTTTCAGGTTCTTTTTTAAATATATTTCAACATATTTATCTCTACAATTTTCTAAATTATGATAATAAAAAAATTTTTTGTTATCTCAATTCGATAACAAGAAAAAAATTTTCAAAGTCAAAATTTCAAAACAGGTCTCAAAAATTGCAATTTTTTGTCAAAAAAGTAACTTTATATATTTAACTTTTTAAACAAGTTTAATATTTTTTGAAAGATGGGACCCCAAGAAAAGATATAAGTGTAATTTTGAAAAGTTCTGAACGCAAATTTTTAGATAGTACGAGGAACCGACCAAATTCGATATAATTGGTAAAAATTCAATTACTACAATGAATCTGTTTTCTCTGTGTACAATATGTATGTACTGTATATGTATATATAACTCCAATTTGCTATAGGATCTAAATCTGTCTGTCATGTGATGTTTACATGTGATATGATCACTGTTTAAAATCGAAGTAAAGAAAATGGTGAATAATTTAGGGAAAGCATTTTTAGAACTTAATTTTTGACACATTGGTTCTCGAGCATATTTTTCAATACCATAACCATTCTCCCAAATAAAAGCTTGCAATTTAGCACAAATTCCATTCTTTCAGAAATAATCCCTTGAGTCTAAATATGCATTAATAAATAAAAACAACTCAACAATAAATAAAATAATTAATAATAATTTTCGCGAATTTTGTTTAATTTTTTTATCCATTTAACTCCACGGGCATTATCATTGCACAGTGGTTTTAAAACTATTAAAGCGTTGGAGATATCTCAATAACATACAAATATTTCCACATGGTCAAAGGTGAGATTTTTTCGAGTTGATTTGAAGGAGTACAGATTCCTAGCGTGTTAGAGAGCATAGAAAGTACTTCTTCAAAGTTGGCCATATCGGGTATGTATTTTTTTTTCTTTTTTTTTGAAAAATTGCCAAAAATTCATTTATGATATAGAATAGAAATTTTATATCTCGATAATACTTGTAAATTTGTAGGGAAATAGTCTCACATATGCAGTTTATATCTTTTAGTTTGAGAGATAATTAGGCCGAGATAAATTTGTAGCCCATTTTTCGCTTTGTGTTTATTAGTTTTTTAGCTGTCGGGCATAATATTGCCTCTAAATTTTTTTAAAGTATTTGCCAGATTTATTACAAAATTCTAAATAATATTGCTGCAAGAAATATATAAATAAATATACACGACTTTTTAATACTATCAGTAAGTTATGGAGAAATTGCTTCACATTTCTGAAAAAACTTGAAATTTTGTATAAAATTGCAAAAAAAAAAAGAGAAAAAGGTATAATCGGTCAATCCCGACCATATGATACCCTACACCATTGTCTATGTGTACAAAAATTCGGGAAGGGCCCTATATTAATCTCGATACTAAGATGAGCATGTAATTATGCACTTTTAGGTGATTCCCGAAATTGGGTTCTACATGGGAGTTATGGTCAATTATGGACCGATCTTCATGAAACTTTACACTGTGATTTAGACTTATAAAAATATTATTTGTGTCAAATATTAAGTTGATACTAACATTTTTATGGAATTCATGTACGATGAAGTGATGAGAGATGTTTATATGGGTCAATTATGGACCGATCTACACACAATTTGGCATACGGATTTGTGCTACATAATACTTACTTGTATTAAATTTCATTAAAATATTTCCATTTTTAAATTAATTTTGAGTTTTAGAACTCAATTTTGGGAGGACATTTGCTGGGTGCTAGAAGCCAATTTCAATAGGCTTCGTCATTGTGTCAAAATTGCGACCTGTACTTTGTTCACGGGAGGGAAAAAGGGAAATTTTCCTCCCCAAAATGAAAACTCTTAATGAAAAATGTGTAATAAATCTTAAAATTTAGGAAAATAGTTGTGAAAATCTTTTTATTTTTATCCCCCAAAAGCTTGAGCTGGATCCGCGCCTGACATGGATAGACAGCCAGCCGACAAGACTTACTGACGGACATCGTTAAATCGACTCAGAAAGTGATTTTGAGTAGATTGGTATGCTTTAAAGAGGGTGTGGTATAATTATTTCTATGTGTTACAAACATCAGCACAAGCGCATAATACCCCAACCACCTAAGGTGGTGTAGGGTATAAACAAGTTTTTCATTGAAATGGAAAGAAATTTATCCTTTATTCGGGAAAGGGTGCAATAAGATTTCAATGATCATCTTTTATTATTTTATTTATTATTAAGTTTTTTATTTATTAATGTATTTTAAAACTATTGGATTATTTCTGTTAGAATGGTAATATCCGTCCGTCTGCCCATACTATGAGGTAAAATTGCAAGATTTCTCTTTTTGTGCAGAATAGTCATGGTCTTGAAAATGATGCTTAATACAGGCAATATAGGAAATATAGTAACACTTTATAATTAATAAGTAAAAGAAAACATTTTGGAATTATTGGATTATTTATAATAGAATGGTAATGTCCGTCCGTCTATCCGTATATTGTTGTTAAAATGCGATTTTTTTTTTTTGCCGAATGGTAATAATGTTGAAAATTAAGCTTAATTCAGGAAAAGGTGATATAAACACTTAAATGATCACATATTAATTTTCTATTTATTAACAAGTAAAAGCATGCATTCTTGGAATTATGAGATCATTTTTTATATAATGGTAATGTCCGTCCGTCTGTCCATACATTGGGATTGAAGGATTGTAACGTGTGTCCACGCGACTATACATTTCGGTTAAATGGGTCAAAAGTATATTAATCGAAAAATAAAAAATGTATGTTTGAAACTTCTTCTTAATGCTGTTGTTGGTCCTTCCGTTTGAGTGTAATTTTTTCGAACTTTCTTATTCAAAATTTTATATTTTTTAACTTAATGAAGATATGGACATCAAATACTGTTTATTCGATAGATAATATTGTTTTTTTTTTTAAGTAATTGTATAAAATATAATAAAATCGGTTGACAACTTTGGGCTACATGTAGAGAAATAAAGGACTTAGATCTATTGAAATTTGTATTTTATTTTTTGCATGAAAAAAAAAATATATTTTTAACTTTGACATGTTCGAACAAGAAAACTGTACGACATAGCTCGATGATTTTAATTGCTATTGATATCTAATTTTGTCTGTTTTTATTCCGTGATGCTATAGCTGAATTTTAGTTAAAATAAATGTGCATGAATAAATTAAATATAATTCATATAATAATTAAGCTAATAATAAAAAAATTACATACAAATATAAATGACATTCTATTCCACAACTAAGTATCTTGAAATGCGTAATATTTTGAATCATTCCATTATCATTGATCGTCATCTATAAAAAGCTCATCGTTTGCTGTTAAGAGTGCGTATGACCTACGATACACAATTTTACATTCGATTTTATAAAAAGATTGTCTTCTCATCTAGCTTATTTTTCTTCTATCTATGTTTTTTTTTCATTTATTCTTTTAAAAAGTGATCATTAATTAAAATGTTGTCATACCAGTTCTGCTGTATTTCCTCCACTTTACTTCTCTTCTAGACCACTTCTTTAGTACATTAATGATTGAAATACATTCACATTAATATTAAGAAAAAAAAAATCTTAAGAAATACATAAATACATATGTATACATATATGTAAGTATGTACATAGAATAAAAAAAAATATGCGTAGCCAAACATTCAAACATCCACAGAGACATATTCAAAATACAAAAAAGAAAAAAAAACTTATTAGAAGAGAATATTAGAAAAATAAGAAAACTTAAGAATTACACACATACACTTGCATATGCATAAAATAATATAAATTTTGCTTTAATACAAAAAAATAAACATTGCTGCTGATCTTGCTGTTGTTGTTGTGTTGTTGTTCTGCTTTACAATTCCCAAAAAATAAAAAAAAAGCTTCTAAAATAGACAAACATAATAATAACAACAACTACTAAAATTGTAAAATAACATTGTTCTTGTTATTGTTTCAGCGGTTGGTTGATGGCGATAATGATGTTTGTTGTTGCTGCTGGTGATCGGCAAAATTGCTATTGTATGCTGCCCCTGCGACCATACATCTATAAATCCGTCCGTCCGTCTGTCCATCCATCGTTAGTAGAGCTAGTAAAACCGCACGCAGTTTTTGTTCTGTTTTGTTTTTTTTTATTATTTTTGTTTGTGCTTTAAACAGTGCGTTTCATTGAATTGTATTTGTATGCGTATTATAGTATCTGTGTATTCTATGCGTACAGCAAATACTTTTTGAATTGAATTAATGCTAGATGATGATAATGAAGATGGTGATCATCATTATAATCATTATTATTGTTAATAAATACAACACTGGATGGATGTTTGTTTGTTAGTTTTTGGTTTGTTAGAATAATATAGAAAAACAACAACTTATTCACTCTAGCGATGAGGTAATCAACTCACGCAGTTTTTTTTGCTTTCTAGAAAAAAAAAAAACTTAGCAGCAGCAATATTTATTCATACGCATACAAACGCATGAAGTCATTTTGAATAGATTTTTTTTTTATTTAATTTTTTATATTCAGCATAGAATTTTAATTTAAGACATGCGTGTTTTTTCTATTTTGTTCTTTTTCTTTTGATAATTTGTTGAATTTTATTTTATATTGTATTTTATTATTTTACATATATTTTTTTTTTCTTATACCCTACAATAAAATATTGCACAGGTTACGAAGGGCCTAAATGTTGAAAAGTATTATAAAGAAATAAATTTGTTTAAAAACAATTTATTTAAAAAAAATATATATTATAAATTAAAGGATCTCACATATCTGAAAATTTATCATTATAGTTCAAACAAATTAGGTTTCCTGGTAGACTAGTTGTTAGTAGACTGCGGGTCACATGTTCGATTTCTGTTGCAGTCTTTGATTTATATTGTCTTAAGCTTTATTAAGTTAAAATATAATTTGTAGTTGTATTGTGGCATTTTATTTAAAATTGATTGAAATAAAAAAATGTTTATTTTTAACCTTGGTCTTGAAGTCGTAAATCTAATAGTGAAAGCTCAATGTATGCGGCAACAACCAGCTTAAAAATTAATCAATTGTTTACAAACAACTGACAAAAGCAAATTTGTAAAGATTGTCATTAGACTTGTGATTTACGAGTACTTTTGACTACTCGTTACATACTCAATGCTTTCCTTTTGGGTACTCGATACTACTCAATATCCCAGCAAAAAACTTGGTAATGGCATGTAGTTACATATGTAGTTACTTTTCAATGACAAAGTTTAAAAACAAAATAAAGTTTTTATATTTGTATATAATATAAAATTATTAGACAAAATATTTAAAATAAAATTTCTTGACATTTAAAAATACACAATTAAAATAAATATGAAAATATTTTTATAATTTTCAATTATTTGTAGATTATTCTTCTTAAATTATGTTAAGTGCCAAAATATTATTGCAAAATATCGTAAATTTTTATTATTCTTTTTATAGTAGGCAAAAATTTGTTAAATACAGAGGAGTAAGGTGGAGAAGTGAACAGTTCAATTACCAAAAATTGCTGGATTTACTTTTTTTTCTGAAGTTGTTTTATTTAAAGGTAAACAATTTCATTAATTACAGTCGGATAACACTAAAACTGGATTATAATCTTGAACATTTTCAGACTTCTGCGAAGAGCAGTTCCTGAGATAAAACTACTCCAAGCAATTGTGTTTACATAAGGTGAAGTCGGTTCCGGGAAACAGAGTGCAACTATGGTCAGGATTTTAATACATTTGTGGCACGGACTGAGAATAAGTGGAAGAGAACTGTTGGAAGGTTATGGTATGTATATATTAATTGAAGCATAAATCATGTATCTATTTATTTTAAACATTATTAATTGTATGATTTCTTTTTAATATTTTTAATAAAATTAAAAAAACCAACTAATTCCTTTTGTTTTCACTAATGGCTTTAGTAATATTTTAAAAGCAATGAGTTACTGAACAACTTAAAAGTAATCAGTTCCTCTATTGACATCTGAATAATGGCATGCGGTAAGTAGTTTCCTCTAATGTCATCACCATGTTAAAATAATGGATTATACAGCTAATGTGTAAGTAGTGCAAAGCCATTATATCACCTTCTTAACTCATTACTTGGTAACCAAAGTTTTTTCTGGGATATTAATGTTTATCAAATTTAATCAACATCCGCCCAAAAAAATTAACGTAAAAGAGAATAAATTATTAAATTTATTTTTATAAATAATTGCTTTGGAAATATTGATTTATGCCGTTTTTTGGTTTTTAATATCTTTGAAATGAACACAAATGTTGTTTCTCTTCTTCGCCATTAGTTTATCCAGAAACAGTATTTTGGAGATTCTGATTTGGAAAATCCCACATCAGGGTGCGTATTTATGTGTTGATAACAGAATAATATAATAACAAAAAATAAAATTTGGTCTTGAGTTTCCTATCAGCGATATAAAGACCTTGGTCATCACGTTTCTTGTTCGTTATTATAAATCTTTATAAAATTACTTTACAACCATACTTTTCTATTATTTTTTTTCTAGCATAATTAAGTACAACAAAAGACTATATTTTACTTCAAGATTCAACTCTGAAGGTATCGAATAGTTATGATTTGATATTAATTACTCAAAAAACAATCAGTATCGATAATACTTCACCAACTCTAATTGTCCCAATGATGTGACACGTGGTTACGCATCAACATTGAATTTGTTTCAACTTTCATTATATGGACCGCGCGAGACAGTTAGAAAACATGATCAGCTGATCATTATAATTCCATTATATACAAAATTAATGAAGTTACAGCACTCGTTTGAACATAACTGAGAAACAATTGGTATATTTATGTTAATAATTAAATAAAATTATTTATTTATTTATTTATTTATTTATTTATTTATTTATTTATTTATTTATTTATAGAACATAAATTCATTTAACTTCAGAAAAATATAATTTTAAGTTAGGTTGTAATTTTGCTTTAAAATTTACAATTTTTTTATATTTGAAAATTGAGGTTATGTTGAATTTCTTCTTTAATTATTACAATTTCGAAAGAATTTAAATTGTGTCGTATATTTATCACTTAGTTATCGAAATGACTCTAAGATTTTCTTCTTTTTTTAAATCTGTCTTTGGTTATTCTAATAAAAAATAATGAATGGTCATTAAAATTTGTTAAATAGCTCTAAAATTTTGAAACTAAAATTCAAGGTTAAGGTTGAATTTTTAAAAATTAAATTTGAGGTTAAGTTGAAAAATACTTTCAAAAAACATAATACGGAAACAGCTAAAATTATCATCTGTTATCTCTAATCAAAATAAAGCCTTTAAAAATTGTTGAAAAACTATAAAATTAGAAAAATAGAAATTGAGGTTAGCGTGAAATTTTTATTTAACTGTTACATTATAAAAAAATGTAAATGATATTGTAATTATTACTTCACATTTGGAGAGGGAAATGCGTCTAAAATTTTTCTTTAAAGGTTAAACTTTTTATTAGAATAATATCTCTATTTATTAAAAATATTAATAAAAACTTTAAAATCACTGTAGGGTAACTAATAGCCCTACAACATTCTTAGAAATTGTCTAAATTATTAGCACCATCAAATAATATTTAAAACTAAAATAAAATGATCTTAAAAATAAACGAAAGACAAAAGGGCATTATTGTCAAAATTATTCGCCCTTTTTATTTGACATCCCATTAATTTTATTTAAATATATTTTTTGTTGCTTTGTTTTTTGCTACAATAAATTTAAATGTGTGTAGATCTTTTTTTGTTTTATATAATTTTTTATTTAAAATATAAAATGTAAAATTTTCTTACAAAATAAACTTGTTTTTTGTTTTATCTGCTCGTATTTTATTGTTTTGTTTAGTTTAAGAATTTTTTTATTTCGTTTATAGACCAAATAAATTATGTAGACAAAATATAAATATTAAATAAAATTAAATATTTTTAAACTTAAAATAAAAAAAAAATACAACAAGTGTTTTAGTTAATCTAGCCAGATTACAACAAGGTCTTTTACTATTAATTAGTTTAGACATATTTTTTATTATTAGATTGTATTTTATTACTATTTAAATGAATTTAATTTGATGTAGTAAAACAAGTTACACTTTAAAATAAATATATAATTAAGAAAAACTTAAAAAAAAAATAAAATAAAAATGTTTTTAGAACGACAAAATCTCAGGGCCAGAAATAATTTTATATATTTTATTAAATTGAAATTAATTAACACAAAACATGTCACGGGATTGGTCCAAAGTAACAGGGACCGGTTTTAGTTCCAACACTTTATATGAGCTGGTCCTCTCACTTTAACATGGCGTTGGCCTAGGAGGGAGAAATTCAACCTTTTTAACCAGTTGTATGATATGTCACTAACTAACCCGAAAGGGCATATTCAGTATTAATAAATAAAATACAATTTTGTAAAAACAAATAAGAAATTGTTTAATATATAGTATATTTAAATTTTTTACAATTTATATTTTTTTGTTAATATCGATGGCGGCATCCCGACTCGAGCCCAGGTTACTTTGACTTATCTCATGTATTATAGCCTAACACACTTATCACTCAGCCACAGATTGTTATTGCGCATGAGTTGCTACTCAACTGGTACTGAGAGACCGGCAGGGAAATTCTAGAACAAAGATACAAAAGATACAGACTAGGTGCCTAAAAAATACTTAGGTGTTAAAAGTATCAAAAAAACAAAGGATCAAAAATTTCTTTCTGAATTTTAGTGTAGAAGAAATAAACTCAATTGGTACATTATTAACCGAGATATTGTCCGAAATATATTTTTTTTAAACGATTTTCGATCTTATATAAGCTACGGAATTACTTCTTAAATAGATGGGTCACAAATATTTTTCCGGAGTTTCGTTTTTTTTTTTTCGAATCAACCAAATTGTTTAATAAACAACTGATTAATTGGCAAATCTTATTTTATTTGTTTAATGCGCGTTTTCCTTATAGTTGTTGTTTTAATGGGTGCTGAAAAACAACAACAAAAAAATATGGCATTTAATAACGTTTTTTCAACTTTTTGAAGACCCTTTATTGAAATTTTAGAATTTTTTGTTATTTTTGTGCTAAAAAAAAGTGAACTAAGTCCGTCGAGTATTTATTCAGATATAGACAAAAACCTGTTATTACGAGTTTTGCAGGTACTATATGGACTTTGTTCTTGCACAGATTAGTCAAATTGGTCCATAAATTTTAACGATACCCTTTTTAGTTTAATATTGTTATTATTATTATTATTATTATTATTATTATTATTATTATTATTATTATTATTATTTAGATTAATTATTAACTATACAAACTACTTAATTTATTATTTACGAGCACAAACCGGTGCGCTTCGGTACCCTTAATTAGGCGATATCATATATTTACTACCGTTTAATAGTTTAAAAAAATTGGAAGTAAAATGTGAACGTGATATTCAACCCAGTTCTTACATAACTACCCACAGACACTGGTACTATCTGTGTGTCAAATTTCGTGAAAATCGGTGCAGCGGTTAAAAAGTTTAAAAAAGTGGGCGTGACTTCCAACCCAGTTCTTATATAGCCAACAACCGTCACCGGCACTGCAACAATATGTGTGTAAAATTTACTGAAAATCGGTGCACCCGTTTAAAGTGTTTTAAAAAATTTGGGCGTGGCATTCAATCGAGATCTTATAAAGCCTTTAACCGCCTCCGGCACTGGTGCCATCTGTGTGTCAAATTTCGTGAAAATCGGTTTAATTTTCATAATATATATTAGGATTTGGAATGTATCTCTATTACCTTCTTACACCCTAACGTTTGACTCTCCTATAATCCCGTCTTAGTGTATCTATTCATTAGGAGACCAATCCACTGTACATATTTCTAGCTTTAACCGCTTTGGCTGTGCGATGATGAATCCCTAAGTAAAGCAGTGAGTCAATCACGCAGTCATTACTCTTTCATATATTTACACGCAGAAAAAAATATGGTTCAGGTAAACATAAACTAAGAGTATAAGTATTATTGTATGTCGTCATTCTGATTCCATTAAATCATTTTTTCCTCATTTATTGAATTGGTTTAATCATATTTATAACTTTTTTTATAATATTTCTTTCGATTTCACAATGTTTTTATAATTTAATAATCCCACTTGATCATACATATATAAATAAAATTTTATCATTTAATATTCCCATTTTAACATATATATGAAGCAATTTTATCATGTATATATTCCCATTCATATATATAGTCCCCGAGTTTCAAATACTGAATGTTTTTAAAATAAATCATTTTTTTCAATATATTGTTTCACATCTTTTAGCTTTTATTAACAATATTATTCTTAAAACATAAAGAAATTGAAATCTTTTCCAAATTTTTTAACAAAACTTACTTTTTTACACATAAAAGTCACGCAGAGAAAAATATTGTTCAGGTGACCATAAACTAAGAGCAACATACTATGATTGTAATATATGATTCCATATTACAATAAATATATTTGTACGTAATCATTATCATAATTCCATTTTATCAATTATTAGTAAATAACATTTTCATAAATATTGCCTTCAATTTTACCATATCATCATCTATATAATCCCAAGTTATCATATTTATAATCGCATTTTATCATATATAGATATAATCTCATATTCATATTTATATTTCTTAGTACCACAATATGTGGTATATTCATCATACTAAACAAAAACAAACTTTATTTATATTTATATTTGTTCATATTTGAATTAAATGAGAATTAATATATACTGGACTAAAAATATTGGCTTAATGGTTGTAGAATTAAAAAAAAAATACAAAATTAACTGAATGGTTGTAGAGACTAATTAATTGTAGAATTAACTAAATGTTAGGACTTTTCATAAATATGTTTCATACAAAAATATTTAAATGCATATTATATTTCAGTGAACCATATTAAACTTCTGTTTGTGGGTAATTAAACAGAACAGAATCATAAACGTATTATTGATGCAATGGACAACTGCTATGTATATAATCATTGAATAGTTGTGGTGATCATGTTGTAACTATGTTTTTCCTCTGCATGTAGATGAAACCAAATCTATTTCCATCTCAACGATGGTGAAGGGTATATAAGTTTCGACATAGCCGAATATAGCTCTTTCACTTGTTTTTAAACAAAATTATCAAAAGAAGTTTTTTCCCTGTAACATAGTATTTATTATACTACATCAAGGGCCAATAAAATGTTGTTAAAATTTAATTTAAAAGAAATATTTTTATTATTAAATAATTATGTACTTTTAGCATAAATCATTTGAGGTGCGTTTTTTAAGTTTTTAATTAAAATATTGTTGTAATTTGCATTTAGTTATAATATTTATTTTTGTTTCGATTCTACACGCACATTTTTTTTTGTTTTTTAATATCCGTATTACATTTATTTAGAGTCCCTCATTAAATAAATGTTTGAATATAGTAAATATGTATGAAATAATATTTGTTATTTTAATATTAAATACAAATAGAATATTTAATATGAAAACTATTTTAATAATAAATCAAAAAAACACACAAAAATTTTCATCATTAAAAAACAGCGAATTTCATTTGACTCAACACGTGGTAAAAAGAATAACGCGCCCTTTTTCCATTTCTCACACAACAGTGGGATATTGGGGTGAAAAAGTGATTTTTATATACAATTTTTAGAAGATCATAAAATTTAAAATTTTTAAAATATGAAAAAGGGAGTAAAATATTTTTTCATAAACTAAACATTAATATATCAAATATGTTTTGAGTTCATTATTTATGATTTGATGATGATATTTAGTATCAATATTATGTGATTAAAATATTATAACCGAGAAAATATTAAAACGAAAAGTACCACAAGTCCTCTTTTCTAGATTCTCACTCACTTAGGACCATATATTACAAAAAATCAAAAAGTATTACTGACTCCCTTCTTGTAAATTCTCACTCGCTTAGGACTACATGTGCTTTAGTTCATGTTTCTTGGTTTATTATAATAAAAAACTGTATTATTGAATTAGAATAAAATTTAATTTTTTCACTTCATTCTCTTTGTGGTACCTTTTTCCCCGTGGATATCACATTTAATTATATTCCAATAAAATTCTAAATTGTACTAATTGCTTGTTTAATAATGATAAAGTATTCATATGTAGTGATTTTTGTCCCTTAAACGTTCGAATATCAAAACAGAAATATATTTGCAAATTTTTGATAAGGTATTAAAATAGATAAGCTGGCAAAAAAAATCAAAATATAGGCTGAATTAAAAAAGTAACAAACATCTATACGATCTATGTTCAATAAAAGCGCCATTAAAAAACTATATGTACAACTAATTTTCCCCTCTTCAATTCTGAACCACAAAGGATTATCTAACTTAAATGTTATTGTTTCTAGGTTAAGTATTGTAAAAAATTTAAAAATTTTATCAAAAATGACTAAATTTAATAAAATTAAGTTTCCCGATTTTATCCCCTTCTTGGTAGATTAAATTCCAATGAATTTCTACTTGTAATCGACAATTATTCATAAGATATTAATTTGATGCACATTTTATTTTTATGCTATAGGGATAGGGTGCTAGTTAGATAGGGCGACAAAAAAAGTACTAAAATACAATTTTTTAAAAAGTACCAGGCATCTATACTATGGTTTTTTAAATTTATAAAAATGTGTATTTTTTTTGTATCTGATTTTACCCTTTTTAACAACAATCACCCCACCCCCCTAAACATTCGAATTTGAATTACTTCTTGATTTTAAATTCGCTTACCTCTATCAAATTCCAAAACATAAATTTTACAGGACTTTAAGATTTTCATTAAATGCTCATCCCTTAATGTAATATAAGGGAAGTCACATTATTCAATCGATTTAACTGATATTTGTCATATCCTTCCAATGAATATATAGGATATGAATTAAAAACGACACGCCCTATTTTTTTAAAGTTGATATACATATTAACACATATGTATGTATTGAAGTATTAAAGTTTATTTTTGAGAAAGTTATGGTCGAAAATATAATTAAATTGCTAGCACAGGGTCTTTTAATAGACCTGTTACCGATTGTACGCCGGTATTTGTATGAAAAACTTACGTATACAGAATGTTATGTTGAAACTTACCTTCATATATATTAATACTCTTTTGGGTGATTCAAAAAAATGGGCCTTTTTAATGGGAGCTATAGTAAATTATGAACCGATCTCATTTATGCTTAAATAAAATGTATTAATTTTTTATTATAAATTCGATCGATTAAAATATTGCTATAATGAAGGGATATAATATTTTTAAGCCTCTATTCCGAGAGAAGTTATGTATAAGGGTGACATAACGGGCCTATAATAAACAATTTTAATAGCTTTCGTCTCTGTGCAATAAGAAACATGTGTACCAATTAGAAAGTCGATTGATATAAATTATGGTGGGTCTTACAGCAATATTTTTGGGTGTGATAAACAACAGCAGTTAGGTTTTAAACAGTTTTTAAAAATATAAATTTAATTTATATTTATGTAGATAAAAATATTAAGACGCAGGTCATATTATAAGCCTCAAATACTAGGGTTTCGAAAAATATCGTGAATTCAAAAATCAAGAGGATTATAGTCATAAGTATTCATAAATATATAAGAAACTGATACTGATTAAAATTTGGAGGCTACAACTGGTGATCGTCAAGATGTTCTTGTATTATATTTATGACATCTATATTAAGCATATAATTTTTGCTTATATTGAGTCAATATAGAACAATGAAATCATTAAATTTAAAATAATAACCAAAAATACAAAACAATTATTTTCAATGTATGGTTTCATTGAGACAAAATATGAGTTCATTGAAATCAATGTACATAGGGATAATATTAGTGCACAAATTCATTGAAACAATTAACTTTTTCATGGTATATAACTTTATACTTTTAGTTCAGTGTATAACTCAAAAATAGTTTTTCAATATAATATTTATATATATTTGCTAATTTTTATATGAAGCAAAAACTTTTAAGCACCAACTAATACAATAATTTAGTGGTATATATATAACTTGTCTTAAACACTTTCTACCCACTGTAATTTGCTAAAATTCAAAGGACATCAAACAACAACTGTTACTCATATGAATATGTGCATGTGTGTCTGTCTATATGTACATAAATCAAACAAATACAAGTATAAATGTCAAGTCAAACAACAAAAAAAATATGACATGTTAACAGTCATGGAATGGAAACGTTTGTACGAGTGGAAAGGTAACATGATTGAACCACGAAACAAATGTACTTGAGAGTGACCATAAACACACACACATATATATATATTTATTGATATATGTATAGCAACATCACCCCCATCTTCTAGCCGTCATACTAATTCAGGTCACAAATACATGATTAAGAATTTCTTTTTTTTTTTAACCTGAATTCAAAAACCACGACAAGGAATATAAACGGAAAAGCAAAAGAAAAATATAATACATTTTATTGCAATTTAATGTAAATTTACGATGTGTGCATAAATTTAATTTTCCATACTTACGGCAACTCACACCATCACCCCGTCATTCAAAAGCCATTTTGGATGACTTTTAATGTCCAAATACAAAGACCACCTTGAGCGTTAGAATGTGATTTTTATGTAATTTTTTTACGTTCATTTTTTGTATAAAATATTTTTAATTATTCCAAATAAACATTGAGATTCATAGGTGAGCCTTTTCTTTTATTTGTAGTTTTTTTTTGTTTATTTTATTTGCAACGGGAGTGTATTTTTTAGTTGTTGCCTTATAGTTAGTTGTTGCTGTATTAATTTTATTGGTAATTAAATGCTAATTATTTTTGATTACCTTAAGGTAGTTATTTTTTTCTAATGACATAAATGTTAAATGGCAGCAGTTTTTTTATAGCAAAAAATCATGTATTTTACTTTTGTTGGCATTTTTTTTTTGGTTCTTAATGTTTTTTAATATTTTTCTAGGCGTAGTTTTTGTTTTGGTTAATAATTTTTAATATGGGCATTAATTTAGAAAATAGTAATAATATTATTTATACCATATCCTATTTGAACATTTATGTTTTCATTAATCATGCCATTTTTTGTATCCATTCGCATTTTTGTTTGAATATTTTTTTTAATCATGTGAGTATTTTTTTTTAATTAATTAATTAACTTTTTTTGTTACACAAGCCAGTCAAATTAACAGAACATGTAATTTTTTTAAAAAATAAATCACGTGTATTAGAGTATCAATAAGAGAATGTTCACACCTATACTTAGTAAGACTTGAATAATATTTTGTTTAATAATCTCAATTACAAATATTTTTAGTGTTTTTTCTTCCAGTAGAAAAATTGTGCTTAAAAATCCTTTTGTGTACCCAATAAAAAATCAAGAAATTGACAAATTTTCGAAATCGCAGTAAATAAAAAGAAAATAGAACGAAAATGAAGCTTGATCACGTTTTATTTATTTATGATTTCGAAATTATGCTTAATTCAGGAAAATGTGATACCAACACTTCAATGATCACGTTTTATTTTTCTATTTATTAGTAAGGAAAAAATGCATTTTTAGAATTAAATGATTATTTTTGATGCATGGAAATTACAAAACATTTTTAGCAACATTGAAATAATCAACATACAGATAAAATTTTATTATACCCTACACCACCAAAGGTGGTTGGAGTATTATGTGTTTGTGCAAATATTATAACGCAGACCACCTAAAAGTATACCGTTCGACTCAGAATCACTTTTTGAGTAGATTTAACGATGTCCGTCCGTCCGTCCGTCCGTCCGTCTGGTTGGCTGGCTGGCTG
>MINK01172395.1:592-24496 GCA_001735545.1 Phormia regina
ATATCTGGGAAAGTATTGGAGTTGGAATGCTCAAATTTTGCACAAAGAATTTTTGACATTCATGAAAACATTTGTCTAATAAATTAGCGGATTATGAAGGGACCATACCTTCATAAAAATTAAATACAAAAAACTAGTATATCTGGGAAACTATTAGACCTTGAATTTTGAAATTTTGCACGGGAAACATCTATCTATTAGGAGGTGGCGAAGCACACCAGGTATTAGCTAGTAAAAAAATAAAAATCATTTCAGATTTTGATAGAACCTATTCTCAAGATTACATTTCCGTATTTAACACTTTGATCCGGTTATTCATTGTATGGGTTTTTTTTGTTCAGAATTTCAAAAATAATTGAACAAAATCCATTTTTAAGCCCGGAAAATGTTTCCATAGACAAATATCGAGAATGAACAAGTAATGCTCTGAATTTACTTATTAGTATATTTTTATTTATTTATTTATTTGTTTATTTCCTTATCTATCTATCTATCTATCTATCTATCTATCTATCTATCTATCTATCTATCTATTTTTTCCTTGTAGGTGTGGAATCTTCAAAAGATGTTTTTAGCCCTTACTGAAAATCATGCACGACTCGTCTAAGCGTCTACTTACTAAATCAGTCTCGACCCAAAAAGATCTGTTCGAAAAATAATCTTTTGTAATTTTGATCAGGTACCTTGGGATCCTGATATTACTCAGTTCCTATACAATATATTTCCAACCAGCGGAATTAAAAGTGTTCTTAATGTAGCGTTATTAGAGCGCAGTATTTCTTTTCCATGCTTTTTCGATGGGATCAGGGGGGAAAGGTAGCCCCTTATTTTATTATTAATTTACATAAATTAAAAATCTTACAATTACAATAATTCATAAAGTCTCATATTTTTATTTAAAGTTTTTTTTTTTTTAAATTTATAAAATTAAATTTAATTTTTTCTCTCTTTATGCATGATACCACAAATTGACCCATTTTTTGGCAAAAGTGGCACAGAAAACCTTAATTGAAAAAAAATTAACTTTTTGTAAAACTGGACAAACAAACAAAAGCTGAAAAGAAAACATCCTTGGCCAATAATGAGCAAAAATAAAGAAATATAATGGCTTTAAAATTTTCAATGGAAAGTGAAGAAAAACCAAACACACGTAGACTATAGACATGCACAGCAAACAGCATCAGAGAGACGGACGGACAGACGGACAAACAGATATAAATAATGAATAAATGATTAAATGTTGGTCTGAGAAAATTTTATGAATAACTAGATGGCTGGATTTAACTTAGTTTAACTAACAAAATTATAAGGAAAACAAATGAATATTTCAGTTACAAGTAAAGCTTGATTTAAAGGAATGCGGTTGAGTTGGGATAAGAAATATTTTTTTTTTTGTTAAAAAGTCTTGTAACTCAAAAATTGATTTCAATTTAATTTAATTATAGATTTGCAAACTTTCTTTTACTTAAAAACAAATAAATTATTTTTTATCTTATTATTAAATTAACCTTTTTTTATGGTAAAGTAAAAAATAAATTTAAAAAATATCAAGAGAAAACAAAAATTTTTTTTAAATACAAAACGAAAGAAAAAAATATATAAAAATATTAAAAAAATTGAAAAATTGTCTGTTCAATACTACAATAAGATCCCTTATTATATTTATGATTTTTTTAATTTTAAATTATTAAATTATTTTTTAAAAGAATTTACTTTTAAATATAACAAAAACATTTCTAATATTAAACTAATTCTACCAATACAATTTTCTTATAGCAGCTTATTTCAAAGGCGACTATTATTATAAGCTGAGGTTAAACCAAAGGGAAATTCATCAAAAATTCATAAGATTAACATAAGAAGCTAACAATATTCGTGGTTCACGCGATCTCCAAAAAATTGCATAAATTTATGTAAATCAACACAAAACAAATAAAAAGAAAATATTTTATTTATTTTAATATTTATTCTAGTGGATTGTTTTTTTCTTTTTAATATTTTTTTTGTGCTTCTTTTAGGTTTTCATAGAGATTTGGTCTAAAATGCTAAAAGCAAGGCGAGAGAAAAAAATAACCTTAGTATTTCCAGGTTTTTATTATATTTTTTTTTTATTTTAGGGGAAAATTGAAAAATTTGTCACACACTACAATAACTGCACCTCAAACCCAACAAAATTGAATAAAAACAATAAAGTCATGAAATCAGAGATTAAAAAATAAATAAATTGAAAAATAATATTTTTTCTAAAATAAAATAACAATAGAAAAAAATAAATATGAAAATTGTTGGTTCAAGTTTGGGTTATAGGAAAAAAATATTAAATTATAAAATTATATTGGAAATTTTCAAACAATTTTCTCTAAACAAAGTAGATGTAAAGAAAAATATAGTTTTCTTAAACATATGAAGAAAACTCCAAATGTTTAGGATAACTTTTCCCAAAATTAAGCCTAAGAATTATGAATCTATTCTAAACATTTTTTTCTCTGTAAACACTTGGTGTTTCAGATTATTTTTCTTTGAGCAAGTTCTATCTATTCTAGACAACTTTTCTCTGAGAAAACTTGATCTATTCTAGAAAAATTTTCGCATAGAAATCTCGATCTATTCTAGACAACTTTTCTCCTGATCTATTCTAGACAACTTTTCTCTGAGAAAACTTCATCTATTCTAGACAACTTTTCTATGAGAAAACTTCATCTATTCTAGACAACTTTTCTCGTAGAAATCTCGATCTATTCTAGACAACTTTTCTCTGAGAAAACTTGATCTATTCTAGACAAATTTTCTCTTAGAAATCTTGATCTATTCTAGACAACTTTTCTCTGAGAAAACTTGATCTATTCTAGACAACTTTTCTCTGAGAAAACTGGATCTATTCTAGATAACTTTTCTCTGAGAAAACTTGATCTATTCTAGACAACTTTTCTCTGAGAAAACTTGATCTATTCTAGACTACTTTTGTCTAAGAAAATTGGATATATTCTAGATAACTTTTCTCTAAAAACACTGGAACTATTCTATATAAATTTCCTCTAAGAAAACTGGATCTATTCTAGATAACTTTTCTTTGAGAAAACTGGATCTATTCTAGATAACTCTTCTCTGAGAAAACTTGATATATTCTAAGCAACTTTTCTCTGAGAAAACTGGATCTATTTAAGATAACTTTTCTTTGAGAAAACATGATCTATTCCAGACAAATTCTCTCTCAGAAAACTTGTAAAAGTCTAGACAACATTTCTCTGAGAAAACTTGTTCAATTCTAGACAACTTTTTCCTGAGAAAACTGGAACTATTCTAGATAACTTTTCTGTGAGAAAAGTGGATCTATTCTAACCAATTTTTCTCTGATTAAACTTGATCTATTCCAGACAATTTTTCTCTGATTAAACTTGATCTATTCCAGACAATTTTTCATTAAGTTAACTTGCTCTATTCTAGGATATTTTTCTCTGAAAAAACTGGATTTAATTAATTTACTGAGAAAATTCGATTAATTCTCGACAATTTTTTTGAGAAAAATTTATGTCTTTCCATACAAATTTTCTCGGAGAAATGTCGATCTGTTCTAAACAAATCTTCTCTGAGAAAAGTTTTCCCATTTCAGATACATAAAAAAAATTTATTCTACAAAACTTTTTTCTAAGTAAATTTGAACTCTTTCAGGATTCATTTCTTTATTTGAGAAAAAAATGTCTTTATTACTTAAAATTTGATTAAAATTCCTGATATCAATAAATGTTTTTTGTTGGCATAATCATTTATTTATTTTTTTTTTATTATTTCCTCAACAATTAGTCTCACATTATTTTACTTCAACCGAAATTAGTTTAACAAATTGAAAATCGATAAAATTGATTGAAATACGAAAAAAAAAACAGCAAATAAAAAAATTTGCATACAAGAGCAGGCAACTAAATGGTCAACACAATTTTACTAACCAATTGAAAAAAAAGAAAAACTGTTAAAAAGAAAACAACTCCCCAAAATAAAAATCACAAAAAAAAAAAAAAACACAAAATTTGTATCCCAACAAACGCACAGTAGTGGATGGGATCAATAGCAACAAACATCAGGCTGAGTTAATGTTTTTTTCTTAAATGACTACTAACTAAAATGGCTTAGAAAGTTTTATTATTGTCCATTAAAATGGATCAGTTTTATATCTTTCTTTTAGCAACAACATGGATCTCTTTATGTTGTTGTCTACTTCATGTAATTGTTGTCATTAGAGTTTTGTATGAAATCATGTTTGGATGTTGTGCTGAATTGATGTTGTTTTTGTGTGTTTTTTATAATTGTTTATTTGTTTTATTTTTCGTTAATGATCATATGAACATTTTTTTTCTTTAAACAAATTGTCAACATTATTAAGAAATTGTAGGCAAGTAAATGAGAAAAAAACAACATTAGCAACAATTGCTACAGCAGCATTAGCAGCAGCAACAAAAAAAAACTTTCCAATTATGTTGATGTTTATTTGTCTTGTATATCTTCTTGAGGTTTTTTTTTAGTTTTTGTGTGTCAAAATTGTGTATTCAATTGCTTTGGTACAAAATTCATATTGTTGCTAGATTTGTATCAATTGTACGTACGTATGTGATCACCTTTGTTGGTATGTGTACTTATGAGTATAAGTTTGGTTATTTTTTATATTTATTTATCCATTTGTTTGTTTGTTTGTCTACCTGTTGGTTAAGTATGTTAATTGTCATTGCTTTTTAAATAAGCGATTACAATTTAGTCAAACGTAAAGAGAAGAAAAAAAAAAAAACAATCGGCAACAATTTTTACAATAATTTTCCTACTTTTATCTACTTAACTACTTTATGACTTAAAATGTTGCATCCCACAAGTTTTGTGGCACAAAGTTATGGTAAGGGGTTATGTGACCAACTATAAGTGTTAAATAAGAGACTTAATTTTTAAGGTGATTATTTAAACTTAAATATTTGAAAGAAGATTACACTTTAAAGAGCGAAAGGGTTCTGCCATATTTAAGGTCGGATATTATATTCCCCTTATGAAATAGACCCCCACCTTTTTTATAATTGTAATAGAACAAAAAATGTTCTATAAGTTATTTAGGAGAAAAAATGTTAATTTAATCGAAGAATATAGAATTTTGGTTAAATTTGAAATTTTTGACGTTTTTTTTTTTTTTTTTTTTTTTTTTTTTTTTGCCTCGTTTTTTTTTTTTTTTTTTTGTTTCTTTTGCTGAGTTTTTGCATTTTTTTATGAAATTTCGGTGATTTTTTAAATAGTCAGTAAAATGTCGATTTTTTAATAAGATTTTGTGTGATTTTTGACGAAATTTTTTATTTTATTTTCGATAAATTACATTTTTTTTTTTTTGCAAATCTTAAGTTTACAGTTTTCCGATTTAAGTAAAATTTTGATTTGTAGTGAAATATTGATATTTTGTTGAAATTTTTAATTTCTTTTTTATTAAAGTTTTTGACAAAATTCGTTTTTTTAATTTCACATATTTAGGGAATTTTGAATTTGAAGTAAAATTTTGGAATTTGTTATAAAATTTAGAATTGAAAAAAAAAATTGTCAAAAGCAATTTCTTTTAATAAATTTCTTTTGACAAAATTTCGGTTTTTCGTGTTTGTTTTTTTTTTTCAATTTCAAATATTTAATAAATTTCGAAATTTAAGTGAAATTTTGAGTTTTTTTTTATGAAATTTCGAATTTTTGGTGAATTTCTTTTTTATTAAAGTTTTTGAAAAAATTCGTTTTTTAATTTCACATATTTGGTGAATTTTGAATTTTAAGTGAAATTTTGAAATTTGTTATAAAATTTAGAATTTTTGAAAAAAATTTTGTCAAAAGCAATTTTCGTTTTTTTTTTTAAATTTCAAATATTTAGTAAATTTCAAAATTACAGTGAAATTTGGAATTCTTTTTAAGAAATTTCGAATTTTTGGTGATATTTAAAATATTTGAACAAATTTTGATTTTTCGAAAACATTAGGTTATATATAGAATTCTTGGTGAAAATGCGGATTTTAGACAATTGGTTAGTCTTTTTTCAAATTTTTAGTTTATTGTGATTTTTTTGATTTTAGGTGAAATTTTGATTTAAAAAAAGCTGAAATTTTGAACTTTTGTTGAAATTTTTAGTTTAAAATTTTTGAAATTTCAAATTTTTGAATTTTTAAATATTTAGTGAATTATGCATTTTAAGTGAAATTTTTAATTTTTTGATGAAATTTTGAATTTTCGCTGATATTTAAAATATTTGGACAAATTTAAAATTTTGGGTGAATATGCTATTTTTTTTGCGATTTTAAACTTTCGGTGAAATTTTCAATATTTGGACAAATTTAAAATTTTTAGTGAATATGCTATTTTTTCGATTTATTTAAAATATTTGGATAAATTTAAAATTTTGGGTGAATATGCATTTTTTTTTTTTTTTTTTTTTTTTTTAAACTTTTGGTTTTTTTTTTTTTTTTTTTTTTTTTTTAAACATTTGGTAAAATTTTTTTATATTCTGTCAAATTTTAAATTTACAGTGATTTTTTTCGATTTTTATGTGAAATTTTATGTGAAATTTTGATTTAATTTAATTTGGAAAATTTTTAGTGAAATTTTTAACTTTTATTGAAATTTTTAATTTTTGATAAAAATTTAGAAATTTTTTTTTTTAATCCAAATTTTTGGCACAATTTCACTTTTTTTAGAAATTTCGAATATTAAGTGAATTTCGAATATTTAGTGAATTTCGAAATTTAAGTGAAATTTTTGGATTTTTGGATATTTTTGGTCAAATTTAGATTTTTTTGGAAAAATTCGGATTTTTTTCGATTTAGACTTTTGGTGAAATATCATATTTTATTTTTGTTAATTTTCAGTTTTATTGTCCAATCTTATGTTTATAGTGAATTTTCCGACTTTTAAGTGAAATTTTGATTTTTTTGGAAAAAAAAAATGGTGAAATTTTAAATTTTTTACAAAACTTTCGAATTTTTGGCAAAAGCGGTTTTCTTTAATTAATTTTTTTTTTAAATTATTTTTTTTTTTAATTTCGAATATTTATTAAAATTCGAATTTTAGTTGAAATTTAAAATTTGTTTGATGAAATTTCGAATTTTTGATGATATTTAAATATTAGGTCATATTTATAGTACATTATATATCGTTATAGAATGAAGCAGATGCTCAAACAATCTCAAACGTTTCTGTAACAAATTACTTGAGATACTTAAGCAATGGGATGTCAGAGCAATGAAAATATCTTTAAAACTTTTTTTTTTTAAATTCCGGACCCAGATTTCTGTATTGCAGCATTATATATCATTATAGATTGGAACAGATGATCAAACAATTGCTGACATTTCTGAAATAAATAGCTTGAGATATTTAATGAAAGGAATGTCAGAGCAACGAAATTATCTTTAAAACTTTTTTTTAATTCCGGACCTAGATATCGTTATAGAATGAAGCTGATGATTAAACGATTGCAGACGTTTTTAAATAAAAATAATTTTAGATATTTAATCAAAGGGATATCAGAGCAATGTTTTTTAATCCTTGCCGGAATTGAAATAAATCTTTGACCCTAGTTCTGTAATATATATTCGATCACATGACTGAAAATGTTAACAAAACAAACGTTTCAGAATATTTAAATCGAGTTGAATTATGATTATTTCGAGTAGATCCAAATATCCTTCAGAAAACACGTTTTCATTTGTAAGATATTAATTCGCTGGTAAAGGTAAGAAAATTTCCTGATTGGTTCACTTTCCATCAATTAGGGGGTCAAGATAAATTTCACCAATGTTTGCAAAGAATTAAAAATCTTTAAATTTTCCACAAATTTAAGTCCTGATGTGTTCCCTGATTACATCTAAAAAGGAATTGATAAGCACGGGTTCACACACAGCAATTTTGAGCTTATAGGAGAGAGAGAGAGAGGAGAAGAGAATACTAAACTTTTACATTCTCTTTACCTCTCTCGTCTACAAAGTTGACTGAGTGTGAACCCCAACATAGTTCAGTGAATTATTTATTTGCAAGTCTTTTTTAATTTCCTATAATTGATTGTATAAACGTAGTTGGTGTCATTATTTCCTTAGTCCGTTTTTTTGCAAACTATATGCAAAACTACAAAGTAGTTATTGACTGTTTATTGCTATGAAAATAAGTCTTTTTTTTTAAATGCTTAATACATGTTCTTTTATATAGCTGAAATTGAGTAATCGGTATTTGAATTAAACAGGAGATTTTTTGTAGCTCTTTTGTCAACATGAATATAGAAATACAAGCGGGTATTGTCAATGATGTGGAAGAAGTGATTGGATAAAATACAAATTAAGAAGACCAGTTTGTTATTGGAAATGGAATATTAAATTAAAAAAAAAAAAAAAGAATAATAATAATAAATATTGATATAAAATATAAAAATTTATAAGTTGTTTTGGATGAAAGAAAAAAATCTTTATTATTAAAAGTCATTATTGAATATTAAAAAAAAAAACACTTTAGCTTTCTAATAAAACAATAGAATTTCTTTTAATTATTTCAAATTGTTGACAAATTTCTTGTTATTATTTGTTTAAATTTATGAAAAAAATAAAACGGTAACAACAGCCTATAAACTTTATTTTGAATAGGAGCCTTAATGAATTTTTATTTTAGGCCATAAATTTCTTATTACAAAGAAATATTTGAAAGTGCATTTAAACAGAAACTCACAAACATAGATGCACACTTTACAGACAGCAAGTGGGCTTTTTTTTTTTTGGCTAATACCAAACAACCAACCACACTATTATCATCATTTAAAAGCTACCATGAAACCATGAAATCTTAACTTCCATACACACACACACACATAACAACATAACTGATCATATTGTGTGTGTGCGTTTTATTTTTATTTTGTTAGCCCTGGGCTATTGTCGTTAGATTAAATTTTTTATTATCTTAAATCTGATCATTAAATCGGAGTTTATTGGATAAACATTTCATGTTTAACATATTTAGTTGGTTATTTGGTTACAAACAAAAACAACATGATAAACTAAACTAATTTATGTTGATCATTTATTTATTGAGAACAAAAACAACGTATTGTTATTATATTGAGAATTAAATAGATTTGGTCACCTCTTTAGAAATGCCAAACGCATACACTAACGCGCTGAATATACAATTCGTACGTACGTTGGTTTTTTTTTTCTTATGATGTACTACATTGATAGCGATGTGTATAGCAATAAAAAAGATTTGTCAACACTAGTAAAAATCACATGATATACACACTAATACTCACTTGTAAAAAAAATAAAAATAAAAAGAATACCTAATAAAATTATTTAAATAGATCATTAAAGATCAACAAGAGTTAATAAAAAATAAAGCTAAGAATTAACAAAAAACAATAATAATAATAAATAATTTGACTTACTTGGTGATTCGTTGCCATGTTGCATGGGACTTTCACAATCCACTATCAAAGCCTCATTTTCAGAATCTTCATTTTGTTGTTGTTGCTGGTGCTGCTGTTGTTGTTGTAAAGTTTCACTATTACCTATATGCAAAGAAATACTAGAAGTTTCTGAGGCAGCTACATCTATAGAATCATCATCTATGGCCGCTGGATCCAATTTTAAACGTTTAGCCGAGGGTGAAGTATTCGATAAATCATCTGCAATTCCCGCATTTCCCATCCCTGTACTACCACTAAAGCTTCCCAAAGGAGTGGCTGGTATGGTAATACCTCCTGTGGATAATGTTGCAGCAGTTGTAGTCTGTAATAAATTAATTTCAATAAAAGAAAAGGGTTAATATTTTATTAAAAACGGAAGTATTTTTTCTTTTTTTTTTAATCTGAAATCAGTTTTAATTTGTAGTTTCTTCATAAATAAAGATCCCCTTTTTGTTTCTTTTAAAATTTGAATGCTCGTTTTGTGTAAAAGTTGTTAAAAATTATTCAAGCCTGTTATTTTGCATAAAAACATATTTATTCTTTTTGGTAGGAATATTCGTATTAAGAAAAATATAACAAAAAACCTCTGACATTTATTGCTTATTCATAGAGTATTTCTTTTTTTTTTAACGTTTAAGGTGTCATTGCGATTTTATTACATTTTACACAGTTGCATTTTGATCATTGAATACTTTAGGGTTGATTTAAAAAAAGATCAGAAATAAAAAAGAGCAGAAAGTGGTCTTCATTTATAGATCGGTTAACATTATGCTACTGATCAGTGCCATATTATATCTAGATTTATTTCAACTCAGTTGTATATCAAATCAATTCTGGTTTAGTTCTAGTTCAGTCTAATATTCTGTTCAGTTCCAATTCAGTTCTATATATATTGTAATTTAGTTTAGCTTCAATCTTAGTGCAGTTCTACTTCCAGTTCAATTGCAGTACAATTATAGTTAAATATCTAATTAGTTCTTTTTTCAAATTTAAAAGTAATTCAGTTCTTCTTCAATCAAAATTCAGTTCTTATTCAATACGAGTTCAGTTTCAAATTAGTTCTAGTTCACTTCCAGTCTAAGTTTAGTTCTAGTTTGGATCTGGTTCAATTATGGTTCAATTTCACTTCAATTCTAATTTAGTTTAACATTAGTTCTAGTTTAATTATTTTCGAGCTTTAGATAAATTGAAGTTCAGGCTTAGGACAGTTCTAGTTCAGTTCTAATTCAGTTCTCTAAGTTAGAACTGATCAATTCTGGATCAGTTCTAACTTAGTTCTAATTCAGTTTTAATTATGTTTCACTTCAATTCTACTTAAGTTTAAAATTAGTTTCAGTTCCAATTATAATTTAGCTCTCGTTCATTTCCGTTTCAATTCAAGTTCAGTTCCAGTTCAATTCTAACTCAGTGCAGGTCCAGTTCTAGTTGAATTTTAGTTCAGTTACAATTCAGTTCCAGTTTCTAGGTAAGGTGTAGTTCAGTTTTAGTTCTTCTTCAGTTTCAGTTGAATTATAGTTCAGTTCAGCTCTTACTTAGTTCTGGTTCTGCTCTAGTTTATTTCTCGTTTAGTTCAGTTCTAGATCAGTTCTGGTTCAGTTCTAGCTCTACTCTAGTTAAGTTCTAGTTCACTTTTAATTCAGTTCTAGTTCAATTCTAGTTCAGTTCTAGTTCAGTTCTAGTTCAGTTCTATTTCAGTTCAGTTTCAGTTTAGTTCTAGGTAAGTTCTAGTCCAATTCAATTCTAGTTCAGTTACAGGCCGGTTCCAGGTTAGTTCTAGATAAGGTCTAGTTCAGTTTTAATTCATGTTCAGTTACAGTTCAATTATAGTTCAGTTCCAGTTCAGGTCGAGAGAAGTTCTAGTGCAGTTCTAGATCAGTTCTTCTTCAGTTTTAGTTCAGTTCTAGTCAAAGAGTAGCAAGAGACGAAACTAATTGTCAAAAACCTAAGTCTGTTGTCTCATGCAACAACAAAATACATGTTATCATATATATTTTATTGTTGCCATTTTTATTTAAAAAACAACAACTTTATTTAATTGTCAATCGAGAATCTTTATGTTACTCTATGGTTCTAGTCCAGTTCCAATTTAGTTCCAGTTTAGTTCTAGATCAGTTCTAGTCCAGTTCTTATTTAGATTTAGTTTAGTTCCAGTTCAGTTCTAGTTCAGTTCAAGTTTAGTTCTAGTTCAGTTCTGGTTCAGTTTTAGTTCAGTTTCAGTTCAGTTCTAGTTCAGTTCTAGTTCAGTTCAGTTATAGTTCAGTTTTAATTCAATTCTGGTTCAGTTCTAATTCAGTTCATTTCACGTTCAACTCTACTTCAGTTCTAGTTCAGTTTTAATTCAGTTCTTGTTTAGTTCCAGTTTAATTCTAGATCGATTCTAGTTCAGTTCTACTTCAGTTCAAATTTAGTTTTAGTTTAGTTCGGGTTCAGTTTAATTCAGTTCAAATTAAGTTTAAGTTTAGTTTTAATTCAGTTCTAGTTCAGTTTTAATTCAGTTCTAGTTCAGTTCAGTTTTAATTCAATTCTATTTCTAGTTCATTTCAAGTTCAACTCTAATTCAATTCTAGTTCAGTTTTAATTCAGTTCTCATTCAGTTCAGTTATAAATCAGTTCTAGTTCAGTTCTACTTCAGTTCCAATTCAATTCTAGTAAAGTATAATATTAGTTCTATTTAATTCTATTCCAGCTCTAGTTCATTTCAAGTTGTGTCCAACTCTATTTCAGTTCCAGCTTCTTTTTGACACTCGTAAACAGTGTAAAACAAATTATAACAATATACTTAGTAGTTTTATTTCCCCCATTTGATATTTTTCTTTTTTTGCAAATTGAAAATTATTTTTCTACTACGAAATAATAAAAATAACAACAAAACTATAAATAATACGTTTGCAAATTATAACAAACAAACAATCTTAAAGAATAATAAAAAACAACAACAAAAAGACTATTTTATGTCTCACAATGTTACCAGCAATTTAATGTTTCTATTCTTGGTGGCAGCTAGCAGCAGCATTAATACCTTAGTGCCACGACAAAAAATAAAGTGCATTAAATTGTAACCAAGTTTAGCAAAAATACACCAGAGTAAATGAGAGAAGCAGAAGAAAAAAAAAAATAAAATTATAAAATTGGTGCACGTAAAGTTAAGGAGCGCCCTGTTTTTTTTTTTTTAGCTACGGTTCTTTAATGTTTTCATTGTTGCAACTTTAACTTATATACATTATATAGTTAGTTATACGCTGATTTCTATATCTTCAGGTTGTATGAATGTATGTAGCCCTGACAATGTCAATTGAATTAAAAAGGTGAACGATGTAATGGTGACGAATGCCAAGACAAATTACAGTAGTTAAGTTAGTTAAATCAAATATGAAATACGGCGTGGTTAACTGTAGAAAATTATTAATTTAATTTAAAGTTCTATTCTACTAAGATTTTTTTTTGCTACTTTTCATAGACAAAGAATAGGAGTAAAAGTATTATTTCTATTTATGTTGTGACGAGATTAAGTGGCTGCATTTATTTGAGCTACTGGTGCAGATAATTTTTTATTTAAAGTTAAATGACGATGCGATGAGATCTTATTATGATTTGCAAATAAAATGACAAAAAAAAAAAACAAGAATAGTAAACGCCAACAATTGAGCAAAAGAGGTTATTCACCAGTTTAGCAATTGTTAAATAGAACTCTTGTTGTTGCTGCTCTTGCTGTTGCCATTAGCATTAGCAGCAGGTTGTGTGTGTTTGTGTGGGTGGGTTGTAATTTATATGGGTTGAAGGTGGGAAAATAACATTTCAAATTATATGATAAATAAGATAATTGTTTTAAAGGTTTGTTTAAAGTTAATATAACTCCAGATCAATTCTATTTCAGTTTTAATTCAGTTATGGTTACGTTCTAGTTTAGTTCTAAATTAATTCTAGTTCATTTACCTGGCATTTCTAGTTCAGTTCTAATTCCAGTTCTATTTCCGTTCTACTCCGATTCTAGTTCAGTTCTAAATTAATTCTAGTTCAATTATAATTTAATCTAAAACAGTTTTAGACACATATTACAAACTTAAACCCAAATGTCTCAACAAAAAAATATCGTTTGGAAAAAATTCAAATCATTTCCGATGACCCTGGATTTAAAAAGAAAATGCTACAATTAAATAAAAGGGTAATGAAACATTTGTTACCCCAATTCAAACTCTGCTATAAAACACATACAAGTATTTGTAGATCAAATAAAAAAATACTTCATTGTTACAAATATTTCAAGGGTTATTGTTAATGAATTTTTCCACTAATATTGTTGCGTGCCTCATATAAGAAAAATAAAAATAATAAAAAAAAACAAAATACGTTGTGGTTGGTAGTTCAATATATATTATGAACTAACAACTGTATAGAAATATGTTAAATAACTACCAAAAAAAAAAAAAATATTTAAAAAAAATCATACAAATTAGGAATGAATTTCCTTTTTCTTGAAACAACACTCTAGTCATCTGTTGCTCTGTTATGTTTTTTGTCTACTACAAGTCACTTTATCTAGAGTAAAAGAACTTTATTTTATTTTGAGTTTTCTTTTTAAAGTTCTTTCTTTTGTATATTTGCCACTAAGAGACATATAAAGACGCATAAAACACCATTAAACATAATCACTGTTCCATTGAACGAACAAAAATCATTTAGCGAAACCAAATATAGAATAAAATAAAAAACAAACTACAAACAGATCACAAAATCAACAAAAAGAAATAAAAACTTTGACTTTTATAAAAAGTAGAAGAAAAAAAAAAAACGTAACCAAGACCCAGACCTTTTTTCCATTTGTAAACAGAAAAAATATTTATATCCTAAAGAACTTAACTGATTTGGTCTTAAATAAAAAGGGAAATGAATGAATGAGCGACTGACCAATTGTATGAATAAAGAAAAAAAAAAGATTTTACCATTTATGGTTCCTTCAAGTTCAAAACTTTTAACTCAAATGATAACTACTACGATGTTATGGCGACGGGTAGAGACATTTTGGTTTCAATGCCACATAATCATAACACAAAGACGCACTTTACTATTTTACTAGCAAATTGCTTGCAGTTTAAGTAAAGAACTTGTAAAGCACTTGGTGGTAAGTAGCCACATGTTGCATATTGTTTTCATGTTGTTGTTCAGATGACCATAGCAAAAACAGTAAAAAAGTCTTTATTACAAATTGAAGTAGAAAGTTTAATAAAATTATCATGGAAAGGAAAGGAAAGGAACGAAGAATATTAATATTGAAATTAAAACTGAACCAGAACTTAACTAAAATTGAATTAAAAACAAACTGAGCTAACACAGAACTAGAATTAAACTAAAACTGAAATAATAATGAACTAAAATTAAACTAAAATTGAACGTAAAATGAACTAGAACTGAAACAAAAAACGAACAATAAATGAGTTAAAAGTGAACTAGTAGTGAATTACTAATAAACTAGAACCAAAGTAGAACTCACCACAGCTGAACTAGAATGAAACTAGAGCTGGATTTAAATGAAGTGATAATAACCGAGAGTTTAACTAGAACTTAGTTACAGCTAAACTAGAACTAAACTAAACCCGATTTTGCAGTGAATTAGAATTAAGATTAAACTACAACTAAAGTAAAATTCATCTAGAACTGAACTGGAACTAAAATACGGAACGGAAATAGAACTAAATTAGAGCTGAACTTTAACTGAGCCAGAATTGAATTATAATTGAAGTAGAACTAAACTCTGACCGAACTAGAACTGAACTTGAATTAAACTAGAAATGAACTAAACCAAAACTGAACAAGAACTACACTAAAACTAAACGAAAAAATGAACAAGAACTGAAATAGAACAGAATTGAACTTGAGCTGAACTAGAAGTGAACCAGAACTGAATTAAAACTGAACTAGAAGTGAATTAGAAATGAACTAGAGCTGGAAAAGAACTGAACTAGAACTGAATGAAATTGGACAGGAACTGAACAGGAAATTAATTAAAATAAAGTAGAATTAACTTAGAATTGAACTAGAACTTAGTTAAAGCTGAACTAGGTCTGAGTGAAAACCAATTTTGCAGTGAATTACGACTGAACTAAAACTAAACTACAACTAAGATATAATTCATTTAGAACAGAACCAAAATTGAATTAGAACTTAACTACAATAGAACTGGAGTAGAATACATATAGAACTGAACTAAAACTAAATTAAAACAGACTTGAAATGAACTGGAACTGAAATAAAACCCAACTAGATGTGAGTTAGAAGTGACATAGAACTAAACCAGAATTGAAGTACAACAGTACAAGAACTGAACTAAAACTGAATTAAAACTAAAGTAGAACAAACGTAGAGCTTAGGTTAAGCTAAACTAGAACAGCGCGAAAATCTATCTATTTTTTAGTGAATTAGAACTGAATTAAAACTAAGCCACAACTTAAGTAGAATTCATCTAAAACTGAACTAGAACTACACTAGCTGAACTAGACCCGAACTTGAACTAAAGTAGAACCAAACTAAATAGAACTGAACTAAAACTACACTAGAATTTAACCAAAACTGAACTTAAACAGAACTAGAACTGAACTTAAATTGAAGTGGAGTGGAGTTCATATATAACTGAACTAGAATTACACTAGAACTGAATTAAAAGTGAACTAGAACTAAACTAGAACTAAAACACTACGGAACCTGAACAGAACTAAAGCTTGAACTTAACTAGAAATGAACTTGAACTGAATTAGAAGTAAACTAGAACTGAACTAGAAATTAAGTAGAACTTAACTAAAACTGAACTAAAACGTAAATACAACTCAAGTAGAACTGAACTAGTACTGAATGTAAATAGAATTGATCTAGAACTGAACTACAACTTCAAGTTACAACTTTGAGTCCAACAGATGACTTCTTCAAGACGTGTTAAAAGACTTTTTGGAAAAGTCAAATGTTGGACTCAATGTTATAATTTGATATGCTTATAATATAACGTTTGGGAATATATTTAATAATGTAAAGCTTTTTCATTAATAATTCCCCCTTAAAGACTAATTTATAATAAAACTTATAGCCTTTTTCTCTATGTCGAACGAAAATCAAAGCGAACGAAAGCAAGTCAAACGAATTCGAATCAATTTGGGTTTCTGTATTTCCTACGCTTTCGTTCGCATGAAGTTTCGTCTTTTTGTATTGTTTTTATTTTATTTTCCATTCAGAGTAATTTTTTTTTTTTTCGTAAAAATATTAAAAGTGCTACTAAATTGTTTCAACGTAGGTATAACCAAATAAAATTAAATTAATTAAAAAATACAAATGGTTTTGATTTTTTTTAATTGTTTTTAGGACACAAAATCGTCATTTATGGATACCAAATACATCAGAATGAATAACAAACATTATTAAGGAACATTTGCAATATCCTTGTGAGCATTTTTCTTAATTTTCTTTGAAAAAATCAACCAGTCGAAAGCAAAATAGCAAGTGACTGATTTTGACATTTTTGTTCTTATCGTTCGAAATACAGAAACCCAATTTTATATGAAAAACCTTACGTTTTCTTTCAACTTGTCATTCGACTCATTGTTCGCATAGAAGTGAGTTGGAGAAAACCAAATAAGTTTTCATTCGCTTAGAAGGCGAAAGAAAGCTTTCGTTCGACATTAGAGAAACAGGCTATTAGTTATACTTACTTTATTTGGTTGACGTTTCTTTTTATCATTATTCGAGGACTGTTGTTCCTTAGCACTACTAGAGGCAGTAACATCCAAAGAATTATTTTCAACTTTTTGACGATCTATATTAGGGAAATAGAAAAAAAATATTCAATAAATATTTTACATAAATATTAATAAAAAACCATAAAACTTACATTTCGTTTCAATTTCCTCATCATCCAAAAGTAAAGAAACCACTTCTTTGGGTTTAAGAGTATCGGGTTTGAAATTACCGCCACTAATAACCATGCGTTGAATCTGAAATTAATAACAAGTAAATAATATAAGATATAAATATAAAAAATTTAAAAAGTTCTTAAATAAAAATTCATAATTTTTTTGTATATAAATTTAAAAAAAGGGGCACCAAATTAAATTACTAACCAGAAAAAGAGGAAGTCTTTAAAAGTAATATTATATTATAATATTTAAAAAGTATATTAAAACAACATTTTAAGTGATGATGATAATCATTTAATATGCTCATATAGAATTAGGTAAACTAAAATATTTTAAACCCCTTTCTTTTTTTGTTGTTGTTGTTGCTTTGAGTTGATCATAATAAACAAGCATTAAACTTAATCAATATTTAAACCCTTATTTTGTTGTTCATATTAAACATGAAAATAATAAAATGACGATCACGTGCATAAACTTGAAAACTAAAAGACACAAGACATGATCATCATCATCATCGTCATTACAACACTGACATGGAGGCATATTACAACAATGTTCTTGTTGTTGTTGTTTGTAACTAGTAAAAAGATACTTTGAACTAAAAAAAAACGGAGTATTATAGTGTAATATTCATTGAGGAATAGTAGTAGTTTAGATAAACAACGAATAAATATAGTTACACCCCATAAGAGGTAAGAGGAAGGCGTAACAGATATGTCGCCTACCACAGCATTAAATAAAAAAAAAAAGAATGAACTTGCACTTAAAAGAACTAAAACAACATGATGAAGAAGTAGAGACAAACAAAAAAAAAAAACAAATACCTAAAAAGAACAGCAATGAAGGAATAACAAAAAAAAACTGTATAATTAGTTTCCGGTAAACGAATAAACACTCGTACTCTAAGTAGACAATAAGTAAAAATAACAACAACAAAACATCTAAAGTGATCATGTTTCTTATTAAAAATTCAACATTTACAACATTAACTACAACAACAAAAAAAAAACATTATAAAAAAATATATATAATAATAAAAACAATGAATGACTGAACGAACGAACAAACAAACGAATGAATGAATGAATGACTGAATGAATGAAACTCTTGAATGAATATCATTTTCGTAAATTTAAGAAAACATGTTCGTCAAAATAATTATGCGCAAAAAAAAAACGAGAACAACACGAATCGGTTAAAGAACCAGAAGGAGAAGAATAATAATAAGAAGAAGAACTTTAATAATGCAACTTAATTCGAGGTAAAATTGCATTAATGCAATTGTTATACCCTTAGATTAAAACAAAAAAGGTATTTTGAGTTTGTCATTGAAATTTCAAATACTCTACATGCTTGTGAATATTTTGATCAGTTCATCTTGGAATAAGTGATCACAGATCTTTGAGTAAGATATGTTTGTTTTAAAAAGGATCTCAAATAGAAGCAAAGTACAATTACACTGGACCTAAAATATTATTTTGATCTGCTTCAAAAATGCATCGAATATGACATGTTAAACACGAATCTCCTTTCAGTAGATCATAAGATCGAATTTATTTATGGAGTTCTTTATATTTCGCTTTGAAAAGCCGGGTACTCGAGAATATTTCTCTGTATATAAACGAGTAATGTTACTGATTAACTGACTGATTTATTTAACATCTTCCAGCCCAAGCTACAAAAGGTTTGGCCTTTAGTTTGTCTTGCATCCTAGACATCCATTATGGACGGATTTTGGGGATTAAAAAAAACAGTAAATCCGTTAACTTTATAGCTTCTAAACTAATAGAGATACATACAATTTTTAATAGTTTTCGTTATTTATTTAAAAAATATTAAAAAAGCTGTCTGGTACTCTTTTAAAATTCGGCATTTTTAGGCTAAAATCAAAATTCTGTTATAGATAGGGTAGGGTACTTTTGGTAGCCATCAATCTTTTTATCGCAGTAAGGCATGTAACTAAAATGTTTATTACATTAGTACCTTATCGAAAATTGGCGAATACAAATTTTATACTTATTGGAAATTCGAATGTTTAAGGGTAACAATCGTACCTGTTTTTGGTACTTTTTTCCACAAAATACGTTTCTATTTTTAATGACACAAACATATGAATATTTTAACATTATTAATTCCGAATAAAATTCATTCGAATATAACTTTTTAAAACATGTAGGGGGAATAAAAAGTACCAAAAAGGGGATAAAATCAGAAAATTAAATTCAAAATTCATTTTTTATTATATTAAACCTAGAAACTTTAATTTAAGTACATGTAGTACTAATTGAGTGAGAATTCACAAGAGGGGACTTTGTGAAACTTTTGTGTTTTTCTAGTGAAACTTTGTGTGTTCTTCTAGTGGTACTTTTTGAAACAGGAAATTAAAGAAACATTATCTTTTGTGGGTAATAATTCATAAGGTACTCTTTAGTTTTCCTTTTGATTTTTTTAATAATAATTTATATAATTAATATAAGTGAATTGATGAATTTTTAATGAAATACGAGGGTTTTGATGAAATTTTTAATTTTTAGAAAATTTTCGGATATTAGTGAAATTGCGATTTTTTGAAAAAATTGAATTTTTATAAACTTTCGGCTTCTAGATGAATTATCGCTTTTTTGGTTTTTACTTTTTTTTAGTTTTAGTGATTTGTTTAATTTTTGGTGAAATTTGAATTCCCAAATTTTTGGAAAATTCTCGGATTTTTTTGTGAAATTTAAATTTTTGGTGAGTTTTTAGTTTTTTAGTGAATTGTTGAATTTTTAATTAAATTTGGTGATATTTTTAATTTTTTGAAAAATTTCGGATTTTCAGTGAAATTGCCATTTTTTTGTATAATAGCAAATTTTTTATAAACTTTCAAATTCTAAGTGAATTATGGCATTTTTTTTTTTTTACTTTTTTTAGTTTTAGTGATTTGTTTAATTTTGGTGAAATTTTAAATCTCAAATTTTTGGAAAATTCTAAGATTTTTAGTGATTTGGTGATATTTTGGATTTATAGTGAATTGTTGAATTTTTAAAGAAATTTTAGGGTTTTGATGAAATTTTTAATTTTTGGAAAATTTTCGGATATTAGTGAAATTGCGATTTTTTGAAAAAATAGCGAATTTTTTATAAACTTTCGGCTTCTAGATGAATTATCGCATTTTTGGTTTTTACTTTTTTTTTAGTTTTAGTGATTTGTTTAATTTTTGGTGAAATTTGAATTCCCAAATTTTTGTAAAATTCGCGGATTTTTTTGTGAAATTTAAATTTTTGGTGAGTTTTTGGTTTTTTAGTGAATTGTTGAATTTTTAATGAAATTTGGTGATATTTTTAATTTTTTGAAAAATTTCGGATTTTAAGTGAAATTGCCATTTTTTTGTAAAATAGCGTTTTTTTATAAACTTTCGGATTCTGGATGAATTATCGTATTTTTGGTTTTTACTTTTTTTTTTAGTGATTTGTTTAATTTTTGGTGAAATTTGAAATCTTAAATTTTTGAAAAATTCTCGGATTTTTGGATTTATAGTGATTTTTTGTTTTTTACTTTTATTAGAGATTTGTTTAATTTTTGGTGAAACTTAAGGTTTTTAGTGAAATTTGTCTTTTATGTTGGTTTTGGAATTGTTGAATTTTTGGTGAAATTTTGAACTTTTGTTAAGCTGACATAAATTTTATTGAACCGAAACTACGACACTTTAAAGTTTAATAAGTCACAGAAAATTCTAAAAGTATTTTACTATTGTTGATATGAAAATGCCGTAACAAACATAAATAATTTGTACCCGCAGTCAATGTTCGTATGTGTATTTGTGCAAAAATAAGAAAAATTTAATTTTCCGTGACTTATTAAACTTTAAAGTGGCGTAGTTTCGATTCTGTAAAAGATATTGATTTAATTTTTTTTATTATAAATATTTTATCTGTAATTAAATCTTTTTTAGTAAAAATATGTTAACGAAATTTTCGGCGAATGTCGACTTTATCATATAAAATGAGAAAGTGAAAAAAACTTTAAGTTTTTTGTAACAATTCCCAAAAAAAAATTACGAAAATCGCAAAAATTAATATTTTTTTTTTTTTCAAATTTTGGGCTATAAAATCCCCATTTTTCTGAAGTCCCTTTGATTAAGATTGAAAACTTTGAACAACATTTTATATATTTCTAAACTGCATTCCTTTTGCCGATTCGCGCTATTGGGAGATTAGAAAATGTAGATAAAAAGTTAAAACTTTCCTTTAAAATGGCTCAAATTCGGAAGGATTTGTACCTTGACCATTTAAGTTTTTGGATTTGTTTAGAAAATGTAAAGAAAATTTTATTTTAGATAAAAAAGAGCCAATTTTGCAATTTTCAAATTCAAAATTTTTATTTTTGGGCTCGGTAAAGATATCGACTTCAAATTTTTTTATTTAATAGATAATTTTGTTCTTTAAATAGTTAAAAAAAACTAATAAAATCGTTCGGATATACTAGGATATATATGGAAAAACAACAGGACCAAGAACATGCAAAATTATGGTTCTTAAAAATGTAAACGCAAATGACACGAAAAATATAAGAGATAAATAGGAAAGTTTTATTATAGGGTTTATCAGGGCCAACAACAATATACAAAAATATATGAAATCGGAGAACAAAATTTAAAATTTGGCAAACGATTAAAAAATGGGCATGTCAGAAGTACCCAACTTTGAACCCACTTAGCTCCGCCCCGGGGGATTGTGTGAATATCTCGATTTGGCATTCCAAATAGAATTTCTACTGATCAAGGATCACAATTTAAATCAACACTATTCAATGAACTATCAAAACTTCTAGTAATTGATCACATACAAACAATTTCATACCATCCCCAAGCAAATGGTATTGTGTTACGATGGCACACAAAAGTTCTCTTATGTGCTACAATACAGACAAATGTAATAATAATCTACCATTAGTTCTATTGGGTTTACGAACAGCACATAAACCTGATTTAGGGTCTTCACCTGCGGAAATGGTTTAAGGAACAACTTTGAAGTTACCTGGTGAATTTTTCATTGATTCTGAATTTATTCCACAAAATGATTTTGTCAAAATACTTTCAAGTAGTATGAACCGCAATTCGCCCAGTAAATACTTCACATCATACAGTCAAAAAACCATTTATTCATCCTAAACTCTATTAATCTTCTCATGTCTTTGTAAGAAATGACGGTATTAAACCCTCTCTTACTCCTCCATACAATGGACGATTTTTTTTTGGTCTTGAAACGCAGTGATAAAGTATTTCAAGTAAATATAGATGGTAAAGTTCGAAACATATCAATAGATCGTTTAAAACCTGCATTTTTGCCCATCGAAAACGTCTAGCCGCGAAACTATTTTTGCTTGTCTGGAAGGGGAGTATATGTGTGGAGACACTTCGGTATCATTATTTTATTTTAGTATAAGCAGTTTTTATACCCATTGATTTTGTCATTCCGTGTGTAACATGTCGAAATAATCGTTTAAGACCCCATAAAGTATATATATTCTGGGCAGTGGTTCGATTCTGAGTCGATCTAGCCATGTCCGCCCGTCTGTCCGTCTGTTGAAAGCAGGATAGAGCTCGAACGGAAAATCCAATTATTTGTCTTGTATTAGGTTTATTTGGAATTGAATTTGAGCAAAATCCGTATGTAAACAACAAAGTTATGGGGAAAATATTAGAAGCACCCTGTGCTGCTAAATCAATTTTTGGCTGATATCTGTGAAAAAAACCATGTATGACAACGAAATTTTGTACGCAAAGTTTGAGGGTCAATATAAACTTGAAAATCGAAAATGGGCATGGTCCTAACACTTCCCCGCCCACCACCAATATAGAGAGAAATGTCAAAATTTTTTGTTAACAAATTGCTTAAAAGCAAATATAACCTCAAAAGCAAAAGCTGAGCATGGTCCTCCCACTTTACCCGTTCATAATAGAAACACAGGGTGTTCATTGTTGCTTCATTTCAAAGTTTTTTGCTGATATATCCTAGAAATAAGTATGTACGACAACGAAATTTTGTACAGTTAGTTCAAGGGTCAATAGAAATTTGGAAACTAGAGATGAGCGTGGTCCCCCACTTTACGTCCACCTCTCGCATAAGGTTTCAAGGAAATTTTACACATTAATTCAAAGACTATCATAATCCCCCACTTTACGTCCACCTCTCACATAAGGTTTCAAGGAAATTTTACACATTAATTCAAAGACGATCATAATCTCGACAACACTTTACCGCCCGTCTCCCGTTTATGCAAAATACTAGAAACATAGGGTGTCCATTGTAGCTTAATTTCAAAGTGTTCTGCTGATATCTCTTAAACAAAAGCATATACGATAACGAAATTTTGTACGGATAGTTCAAGTGTCGTTATAACTTCGGAAACCACGTGCCCACTTTACCGCCACCTCCCATATAGGTCAAACACTAGAAACACAAGGTGTTCTTTGAAGCTTCATTTCATAGTTTTCTGTTGATCTCTTAAATAAAAGCATGTACGATAACTAAATTTTGATAGATAAACTTTACACTTCGATGCCAGAAACGGGCGTGGTCC